>VXBH01003594.1:759628-871142 GCA_013400035.1 Rynchops niger
AAAACTTTGAATGTTGTTCTCTTTTTCTGGGCCTTTTTTTTTTTTTTTTTTTTTTTTTTTTTTTTTTTTGGTAGCTACTGCAGGAAACTTGTTAACTCTCTGAGAAAGCCTTATGAAATATTTTGATTGGAAATAAGTCTTGTTATCCATCCTCTACGGGGGTTACCAATCTTTGGTCCCTTCTTTTATTGCTTTACCAAGGAGTCACTGGACTACATCTTCCGTCCTAAGCTACCTTCAGTAGGGTTCTCTCCCTTGCTGTTTACCTGCTGCTTTGTGCGTTCTTCTCCTTCAAAACGGCATCTTTTTTTCTGAGAGAAGGAAGAATTGTTCTGAAATTGCTGACAACTGTTTTTATTGCTCTGTTTGGCTTACACAAATGTACTTGGTATGTAGTCGTGTCTTCCTTTTGCAGGCTCCAACTTGATCATTCTCTTTTAACAAACATAAATTTCCAGTTTCTGCTGGCTCTGTTTGGATGGACTAACGCCCAAGCCAGTCGTCTTATACACAATTCCTGTTTTGCCATGAAACCTGCGGAAAGACCTTTTCTGGTTTTCTGTGCTAATTGCAGTCACAGAATTTGCAGACATTTTGAGCTGCAGGTTTCTCACCTATTTGTAAGGAGGTCAGTTAATGCCTGTGTTGAATACATCTGGATTTTGAGTCTGGTTATTACTTATTTAGGCTTTGGTTGTCTGATGGTCAACACAACATGTTTTTTCTTACCTTCTCCCATTGGAAATAAAGAGTGTTAAGTTAGCATAACATTTAAAATTTATTTATTTATTTTGCCTCGGCTCCTATAATTACACTCATCATGTGGTCTTTTAATATTTACAAAGGGCACTTTTACTTGAAAAGTGGCCATAAATCACTATCTCTACAGTTGGGCTCCCTAACTGTATTCAGAGTTGTATCTGTGCAAGCTTTACTTAAATTTTGTGCCTACTTACCCAGCAAAAGCAACGCAGCTTGGAAGCAGGAACCGGTGTTGCCCCAGTTCTGCCTCTGAGGCACAGCCCAGGCAGAGCCCACACCGACGTTCAGACAGTGGGTTGCATTTACAGGCTGGATTGAAGTGGGTGGAAGGAAAAGCCACGTTGCTGTGAACCAGGCACCGTGCGATGCTGGAATCGCTAACGGCGAATCTTCATCCCACTCTGCTTGGAACTGTTTTGTAGTGTGTACTTTCAAGCACACCCGTTTTGGTTTGACTGGAATACAAAACAGGTTGGGGAGCACTGAGAATTTATTTCAAACTTTTCACGGTGCAGTGACCACATATGTAGGGAACTTGATAAGACGCCTGCCTGCTGCTCTTAGGAGTGTTTGCAAGGTCAGACAGCCACCTAGGAATCTCACTGAAGAATGGGAAAGTGAGGTGGTTGGCTGGCGGGAGTTGAAGGGAATGGGGATGGATCTAGGTATAGAGGAGAAAATATAAAACTGAAACATTGTTCAGGAAAAATAGGTACGTAAACTGAGAGAGTGTTAAGTTGAATAGGAGAAATACAGCATTTGTTACAGACCAAGTTTAAGAGTATTCCTACACAAAAACACTTATTAGCTAAAAATGGTAGGTAAACCAGAGAACTGGATCTTAAGAGTAGCCTTCTACAAGGCAATTCTCTCAGTTGAAAGAACTATAATGGTTCCTCTTGAGATGTTGAAGGGAAGGATTGTGAACGCTTGGACTTTTTTCATGTTTTAGAATCCTTGCACAGCGTAATAACCGAAAGACATTATTCCCCAAGTGTCATACCCAAATAGTTGAGACATGGCACCTTAGCTTTCCAGGTATACAACACAGTTTAGTAAAACATAATGTGCTTTCATCTTACAGCTGAGAATATACTCTAGATTGCAGCTCTTTTGGTTATTACAAAAGCTTCTTTTTTACCATTCACCCTCTGTTCTTGCAGATAGAATAGATAATAGAACCGAATAAAGGTTGCCTGACGCTTACCAATATGAGACAAGGTGATCAGTGTTTTTTTGTTGCTTTCCAAACTGTCTAGTAGAGCTCCAGTTTTCTCAGGGTGATCCGTGTGTCCCGGATTTGGGGGTGGTTGGTTGTTCTCTTCTTTTTTTAATGATTCAGCTGTTTCTAAGGATAAAACAAAGGAAGGTGCATCATTCTGCATGTGCTAAATTCTTGAAAACATTTTGTTAAAACCTGGCACCTTTCTGGTTTGAACCACTGGGAAATTGCCCTAAAAAACCCACTATCTCAGGACCTTTGAAAAAAAAATGGTTTACCCAGTATGAAGAGGGCTAGAAGTCTGCATCCAAACTCTTCAGCTGCCACTGGGTATGCTTTTGGCCCTTTGTAGTTCATAGACAGTAACTGCTGGGTGCAAGGCACAGTCCTTGTGCTTATATATATATATATATATATGTATGTGTGTGTGTGTATATATATATATGTGTGTGTGTGTGTGTGTATTCACTTGGTAGGGGCTGAGAAACAGAGTGGGAAGGAGTAGGATGAGACTGTTCAGCCGGGAGGATTTCCAACTGTAGAACTTAATGTATCTCGTTCAAGAAATGGAAATTGGCTTTGCTGGCAGTGAAGTCCTTTAGGAGCAGATTCCGAGGTGGACTTCAGTAGCAGCAGTGGTAGAGCACTGGCCTGAATGCATGAGCATCGTAACCTGCCTGACAGCTCATGACCAATGCAGTGACACAAGAAAAACTTTCCAAAAGTGTTAGTGTAATTTTACTTTGAAGTCTGTCTCCCTTTAAGTAAGGCAGTAATAAGCTAACCTTTATAGTATTCACTGCGTAAGAGTTTAATTACAGGAACACAAGTAATTGATTAATCCAAAGAAGATGGGATTCTGCAAAGCAAAACGGATGATGTGTAAGTGTCCTATTGATAGAAACTAAATGGATGAGGACTCTCAATGCAATATGAATTAACACACTTCTGAATTTCTCTGTGAAGTCTCAAGCGTTGTATCTGGTGCTGCTGTAACAGGGTAGGATTCTTTCCAGATCTATGTATTTCTCTCACTATGCTTTGTGTTTTAGGATGGAGGGAGATAACCAAAAACTCTGATAGTTCTGCTTAATTTTTCAGGGAAATACATGGCTGTGAAGATTCAAGGCTTTCCAGAAGTCTTCATGAGAGTTGGCACCTCTTTATTAGGTAACTCAAGCACCCTTTCTTGATGAAGGTGGTATTTGTGGTTACTCTGGGAACATGCCTATTCAGTCAGAGAACAGGAAGTGTGGGTGTGCATTTACAACATGTTGCCTACTGGTTCCCCTTTTCAGCCTGGGACTGCTATGTGTGACACGCGTGATATTTACTCAGATAATCCCTAATCTCTGCATTTGAAGTGAGAAATAACCTATCAGGTGGACATCTTTAATCCAGGAAGACAACATCCACCTGGAGACAAGCTAGAAGAGATGACAACGGGCAGGGGGCTCTCATCTCTGCTTCAGGTCTAAAGCCAAATGCTCGTTTTTTTGTCGCTTTTCATGGTTACAAGAAATCTGAAGAGTAGTAGACATCGTTTTCTCCACATCAGGAGAAGGCAACCCCAGTTTCAGAGCTCTTTCGTTTGTCCAGAAACATTCATTTGTAAAAACTTCATGTTTGTCAGTGTGGAGGAAAGATAGTGACAGGAAAGTAATACTGCTCATCAAGGTACATGGCTCTTCACCTTAGGCAAGTCACCTCTGCCGTTGGGTGAGCATCCTGTTCTCATGTTCAGCTTTTTTTTTAACATGGAAAACAACTTGTTTCACATAGGATAAGAGAGATTCTTCCCCCTTTTTTCCCTGCTTTTTTTTTTTTTTTATCTTCTCTTGTCTTTGCACGTAGCAGCCGTTCTGTGTTCTTGAATCAATAGTTCATGGCAGAAGCCGCTTATCCCCTGCTCTCGAGAGATGTTCTGACTCAGAAGTGTACAGAGCCTGTGTATCACTAAAACTATAAACCTAGTTTGCTTGTTTATAAATGGCAAAGTTTTCCAAGAAATTATGAAGACCACACTTTTGAAAAGTTTGTAATGCTGCCTCCTCATTAAAATTTTTTATTATTTGTTCCCAATTTTGACATGCTTGGCTAAAGTTTAGAAAAAAAAAAGAAAAAACCAAAAAAACCACAAATTAACTGAAAATACCAAACAGTAAAAACCAAGCAAACAAGATAGAAAGCAGTGCAAGCCTAATTCAGGTTTCCTCATCTCAGTAACTCCAACAAAAAAAGTTTCAGCTACTATTTGTCACCTGTGTCCAGAAACGCATAAAAAGGAAGGAAAAGGGAAGACTTGCAGGGGGAGGGAGGGAGGAAAGGTTCTGTCTGCACACTGAGTTTGGATGGCAATAGCAAAATAATCCATAAAGATCTCAGATCAAGTATAAAAAGAAGATGATGGAAGCAGGGGATCACTCTAGGCTCAACGGTAGTAATGATAAGAAAAGTCCAGGAAAAAATGAATAGTGTCTGCCACATCATATGTGCACTGGGTGGCGAGCAGCACGCCCCAGGAATGGTGCTGGATTAGCATTGCAGCAGCTGCTAGGTTCGCCTTCTTTAGCAAAGCTTCGCTGCAGACCACAGCTGGTCTGTGTTAGTGTGTTTAGAAACACACAGCTACTTTAACTGATTGTGTAAATGCTCCTAAACCTGTGTTTTTCTTAAAAAAACAACGTTCAGGTGCTGTCCATCACAGAGGAAGGGTGGGGTGCCATCCTTCTCTTCAAGGTGTTGGTCAGGAACTGCACAAGTAAAGCATCCTGAATACTTGCTCTGCCTTGAGAAGCCACCACGGATGATGTTTCCAGATAAGCTGGGCTAATCAGGCTGCTGTGATTTCAGAGGTCACGGCTCTGCTGCCCTGTGAGAGGTGTATGGTCTGTGCTAACTCCTGACCAGCTGCGAGTCGGTATGGTCCCAAAATATCTCTGCTACCAGATTTCTTCTGGATCAAAAGTCTCAACTGGTGCAGTTTTTTGTCACATCGCCCAATACGCGCAGTAATTGACTGACCCAAAGATCATCCAGTAGTTCTTTTTGCTCTGTGTAAGAAATAATCTTTGAGATCAGGCCTCTTAGACTAATTAAGCAGAGATCCCCTCTAATCCCCTTGGAGCAGACCTCCCATTGCACTAGCTTTGTGCAGACAGACTCTATAAAAGCTCTGGCTGTTGCCTGATTGATGAAGCAACTGTGTACTGGCTGAGGTAAACATGCCGCCAAAGGTGTATTGGCAGGGTAATTCAGCATCCGTGCTGTCAGATTCGTTAGGATGTTTTGATGCATTAATTTCACTGAGTTGCACAAAGAGC
Source organism: Rynchops niger (assembly GCA_013400035.1). Classification (NCBI taxonomy): domain Eukaryota; kingdom Metazoa; phylum Chordata; class Aves; order Charadriiformes; family Laridae; genus Rynchops; species Rynchops niger. The sequence continues at coordinate 764,936 of VXBH01003594.1, forward strand.
AAAGTGGCTTGATGCCCCAGAGTGTGATGTCCTGCTTGTGTTGGTTTCTAGCACTATGAAATGCTCGCGATCCTGCACCGTGGGTGCATTTCCAGCTGGCTTTCTCCAGGATGTGCCTCCTGCACATCTGACAACAGCTTTAACAAACCCTGTGTGCTGCTGCCTGTGGTCGAGCTGCAGACCACACCACCTCACAGGGTGGCTCAGGCCCTGGCCCTTGGCATGCCTGCCCTGCGTCCAAGCCAGAGCTGAAGTGTCCTGGTGCTGGAATTGGTACATCGTAGTCTCAGGGGACCCTCTCCAGAGAGACATATCAAGCAAGATGCAGAAGTCAGTTCTCCACTCAGAGGTATTCAGGGCATGCAAAAGAGGACTTGGCCACTGATGGCACAGGAGGTGATAGGACATGGTTTGTGCAGGGCATTTTCCCTCTCCCTGAATGCCTCTCTACCAGCACACCTGAGGTTCTTCAAAGGATGGGCTATTTCTTACCTGCCTGTCTCTCAATAGGTACAACTTACTGCTGTCACAGGCAAAATGCTCAATATTGGCTTTTCTGATACTGACCGAAGCAACTAGCTGAGAGCACGGGACACAAGTTTTTGCTGTCGTTAACTGAACAGTCATGGAGACCGGAGGGTTTCTGAGGCTCCTACAGAAAAGCCAAAATTAAAATCTAGTGAAACTTAGCAAGGCTCCTTGTCTACTGATTGCAGTGCACCAGCGTTTAAAATATTCTGCCAGGACCAGTCAGATGCTGATGGTAAAAGCAGGCTTTTGAAGGCCTATCTTAAAACTCTGTAAAAAATAAAATAACCTGGTAATATCTGTTGAACGTTTGTAAGAAGGTAATAGTTGATCCATATTAAAGCAAAGTTAGTTTCCAGCTAAGACTGATTTTTCTGACTTCTTTCTTCTGCACAAGTATTGTAAAAAGACTTTGGAAAAGTGAGCACTTGCTTTTACATCAACTGAGTGCCTCAAAGGTGAGTTAAACTTGGGACCCCAGAGGCAGAGGAACTCAAAGGACTTGTCCTTCCCAGCTTTTTTTCTGTTGCAGTAGGGAGACACCTTTGCACACGTGTGGTGTTCAAGTCTGGAAATAAGAAAGCCTTTCTTCTGCTGATACTTAACAGACCCTTCACTGGTACTTTATCCAGACACGCATGTAACCTTTATCATTAGCCTCTTGTTTTAATGGCCTAACAATCTTTTCTGATGAAATTTGTTTAAAAAACCATGATTTTTCTGGCTTCTCTTTGTTGAGTTTATAGTCTATATTTGTATCATGCTCTCAGGCAATGATCTTCAAACTCTTGAGTAAAATGGATGCGTTACATCCTCATTTCACGCTTACGAAAAGGAAGTTGTAGAGACAGTTATTCACCCAAAGGAGCACTCCATGGCAAAAGAGATCCCCAGACTCACGTCTCTGAGTGAAATTCCCTCCTGTAGTAACAATAAATGACAATAAAAAACTAAACTCTGAAACTAAAGGAACTTGAAAAACCACTGGGTTTGAAACCACCCTGCTTCTAAGTGTATCAACACATACAGAGTGTAAGGCGATAGGGGAGGAAAGGAAGTTTTTTTATTTTTGCTTGTTACAAAAACTCAGAGCTTCAATCTTTCTTCTTCCCTTGTTTGAAAAATCCCAATGAAGTAAGAAGTAGTGCTGTAAGTCTTGTACTTCTATAAGTAGTCTGGGTAAACATAAAGTCTACTCCAGTCCTTTTCGTGCTGGATGTGGCAAAAGAGACAAAAAGCATTTCAAGCACTCAAATGGGGTATCTCCTGGAAAGAGACAGCCCAAATAGAGCTGTCAGGGAAACAGGAGGTCAGCCCTAGTAAATTTGCTAGGATTATTTTTAAAGGGCTGTTATAAACTATGAAGTGTGTGTTTGTGTGTAACTACACATTTCCGCTCACAGCTGTATTGATCAGAAGGAATATAAAATGCTTTTTGGGAAGGGGCAGTCTTCACGTTCTGGTTTGCTGGATGGGAAAGATGGAAGCAATTAGGGAACTCATCCCTTTCACACATCTTGGTTCTAGATGCTGAATGCTTTTCATGATCCTTAAGTGGTGGGGGAGAAGGGGAAAAAAAGGAGCAATGCTTTGTGAACCTGATCTCAGGCTATATATGTAAAAGCAAGCTCGCCAATCTGTTTGGCAGCGTGGTGACGATTAATGAGCCCCTTTGGGGACTCTCCAGCCCTCACCTGGGGCAGCAGACCTTCCTACAGCCAGTTATTTAAGGGACAAGCATGGTGCGCTCCAGCTTATGAGTGCACTGGATAGCCTGAATGGACTGAGGAAAGGATCGTTCTACAGACAGACTTCAGTTGTCATGCAAAACCCAGGAGAAACGTGGAAAAAAGTTTGTAGTAAGAGTAACTGCTCTTACAGATAGAGAAATTTGCAGCTGGAGAGGGAGCAATAAGAAAATGGCTACAGGAGGGAAGTCAGTGTGTGACCTTCCCCCACAGAAATGATGGCAATCCAAAGAAATCCACCAAAAAAACCCTCTAAATGCTCTTTCTTTTCTAAACAGGCACGCAGAAGCGATAGCTGAAATAGCAGTTCTCACCACAAAATTGCCTGTGTCTGAGAGCTGCTCTGAAGGGTCTTTTTTGAGGTGATTGGAGCAGGCAGTTTCCACTGGCACGTACCTATAGGGAAACACTTTCTTAGAGCTGCTAAAACAAATTTTTCCAAAAAAACTGTTTTCAGGCTGAAGCCAGCTGACATCTCCTACTAAAATCAGTTTGCCTGAAATGGCCTCCAAGAGCATAAAAAAAAAAAAAAAAAGGGAAATTTAATCTTGTTTCAGACCCTGCACATCTGAATTGGGCAAGAAGGACAGCACACGCAGAAGTGTCTTCTCAGATGAGGCCATGAAAGAGTTCGGATCTTGTCAAGCCAGGCCTGGAGAGACATGGCCGACCCTCCTGAGGAAGGGTTTGGCCCCGGCCTGAGGGGAGAAGATAAAGAGATACAGGGGAGGAAACATCAGAGTGGCTGCAAGGTCCCAGCTGGCCGGTGAGCACCATGGCAGGGCCAGCGGAGGTACAGAGGCCTCTGGCTGCCTCCATGGGCGGCAGGCCCAGCCATGGGCCTCCTCCCTCGGCCATAACCGTGGGGGACCTTCTCTGCTGGTGGCCAGGACTCTGCTCCCCCATCTGTGCCAGCGCTTGGCCCTTCTGGGTGCTCCCTGGTGATGAAAGCCTTGTCTGCCAAGTATGGTTCTGTTTGTAACTTGTTAAACGAAGGTGGGTACAAGCTCCTCTGAGGCCACGTGAAAAGCCCGCGCTCATCACCCATCCCACAGGCAAAAATTATTAGAAATGGGAAGCAGCAAAGCATGGCCTCCCTGTTTGGCCTCCTTCAAACAGAGTCATCTGGGGCGTCTTTAAGTGTGTGACAGGAGCTGGGCTTTGAGTTTTACCACGTTCCTTTTCTCCTCATATTTTCAAGCTAAAAGCAGCTTTCGCGGAAGCCCTCACAGCCTCTGTCGCTCTCTCCCGTTTCAATGGGTGATAAGTTTAGTGACACCATGCTCTCTCCTTTCCCCACCCCACGGCTTTTGAATTGAGTCGTCCCAGTCTGGGAGATGCTCGTTTAATGTTCGCTGTGAGCATTGCCGGTGCTAATTGAGATTCACGGCGCTGAGCCGGTGTTGATGGGATGCAAGGTTGCGGGGTGTATCTCTTCCCTGATTGAGCACGGCTTTTAGAAGCAACTTCCTTCTGCCAGCGCTTGACATGAATTTGAAACTCGCTTCCAGTGCCTGCTCTGCAGGCGTTTGAAATTCACTGTTTCGTGAACCCTCCTGCCAGTTGTCTTTCTGGGTAGGAAATGTGCCATACGCTTTTGCAGACTGCGCTCCTCTCTGCGAGCCTCTTCCAGGGCCGCAGCATGGGAAGTATGGAGCATCTCCCACCTGGAGCTACCTTGGACATTCATGAGCACAGACCAAGTGATTGCCAAGGCTTCAAGGCTGGCTCTCAGATTATTTGCCCACTGGTAAGCACAGGAGATGTTACCGCTAGTGTGGAATGGGGAATACATTCAAGTGGCTCAATTAAATGCCACCCTACTTATGTCGCAGCAATCTGCTAAGGAATTTATCTTCTCACTAGTCCTCGCTCCGCACTGTGCCATGCCCTGCCAGGGCCTCCTTCAGCAATGACAACTGTGGGACTTGGTCAGCTTTCACTGACCACCTGGCAGAAGAGCTCGCTGGCACCGTCAAACCTGTCATGCCCTTAGTATGGTATTAAGGGCTTAGCAAAGGTACTCAAGGCACTGAAATGGCAAGAGTGGGCAAAAGATGTTTCTGATTATCAACTGAAACAGGAAGGAGACAAAGGAGGAGGGGAAAATTTCATTTTAATGCAGCAAGGGGCGAGGAATTGGTATGCTTTCCTTCCAAACTGGCAACAGTGGTGAGTAGAGCTGTTAATGACGTGGAACAGCAGTGCGGGGACAGAACAGGCTGGTAGCAAAATATACATTTAGCTTCATAAATACTGTGGAAGAGTTGGGGGCTAGATACATAGCACAACAGTGCACGGAAATCCTTTTCCAGATACACGTGGAAAGGGATAATTTTAAAGTTTTCATGGTATACGGACCATTTGTCCTAGACTACTTCAAGTCACTTTGATCCAGGCATCATTGCCCTTTATAGTGTTCAATAACCTGGCCTCAAAAAAGACTGCAAATCTGAAAATTTACCAACTACTGAGCAGCTTTATAAATATATTGAAATACTGTACAGCGTTATTAGCATGCCATTTCACAGCATACATCAGAAAGAGCAAAGCAGGCCAGAAACAAGAACGAGCAGGATTAGTGATACACAAAACTTCTGCAGTCAGCAGTGAAAAAATGAGAATTGTTTGAGTTAGAGGTGAGACTAATACGATGAGACGAAGAGGCGAAGATGTGGCAGTCAGTGAGTCATACAGTGAATGTAGATCCAGAAGAGTCCATGCACCTTCTCATAGCAACACCAAAAGGGAAAACATCTGAAGGCAGCATAAATACAAGGCAGTGAAGTTCATTGCGTGTGATAACCACAAGTCAAGCAATTGATAACACTGAAATGGATACAACACTTAAATGGATAGTGATGGGGAGGAACAAAAGCACACCACCCCCCATAATACTCCAGAGCTGCCCAAACCAATGTCTTGAATTTTCCTTAGCCACTGCTGGAAACAGGGGAAAAGACAAAGGACATCAAATGCTGTGCCTGGGGTAGGATGGTCCGATGGAGTCAGGCAAATGTACTTTATATGCTGATGCCAGGAATAGCGCCTGGCCCTTCCTGGTGACCTCCTCACCCAGTGACAGCAACAGGGCAGGTATGGTATGAACGTGATGAACAAAACCTGAAGAAGAGTTGAAAGTCCTTCCAGGAGCACTAAAATGTGCTGCATCTGGATTCTTTAAGGAAAGGCAACCTGTTTTCAGAGGCAGCAAGGCTGAGAGCCCTAACACGTTCTGGAAACACAGTTGCTGCTTTGCATTTAATCCTGCGATTATTAATGATCAAAATCCTCTGCCAGCTGGTGGGTATCTGGCAACGTGCACATCTGAGTCAGATCTCTGTGCAGCACCCGCTCTGAGCTGGCTCCAGCACCGAAGCCATCTCCTTGTTGGAAACCTCCGTGGAGGAGCCAGCCAGAGGACAGACTGCAGGTCCACTGACTGAAAGAGAAGTTTCTTGCAAGCAGATTGGCGCAGGGTTGGCTGCATGCACCATGCTTATCCTCACACAGCCCTTGCGGTCAGGCTGCACCCTTGGCAATGCTTGGATGGGGGCCCACCAGCAGCAGCCAAGCCAGAAGGCAGATGTTTCCCAGGTGCCCCTGACACAAATGCCCTACCACTGCGGAGGTCTTGTGTAATGGTGCATTGTTAATGGCCCAAGATGCTTGTGCCCTGGCAGCTGCATCATTGCCTGCGTGTCCTGCCTGCAGCACCTCCTTCCTGGCGCTGTGTTTCCCTGGGTGTCAGAGTCAGAGGAGAATGGGACTGCAAAGCACACACCAGTGCAAAGAAAGGCACAGAAAACCAATGGCAAACGCTTAAATTACAGACATGTTCAGAATCCGTGGGTCTAGCTTGCTCAACAACAGGCATATTTTTCACTATGAGAAACTGCCGTGTAACATTAGCTGCATAAGGGGGAATGGAGAGGGAATGGGATGTACAGCGTGAAAATTGGGTATTTTTTTCTGGGGTGCACATCCCTCATCTTGTACTGTTAAAGCTGATGGGAAATTGGCGACCACCTCTTGTGTGTAACAACAAGTCTTAGAGCAAGAAAAAGTAAAATAATGTATTCTTAAAACTCTTCTAAAAGTATTCAAGTATTTGTACGCATGAACTGGAAAGCTCACTGCCAGCCCGTTCTGCAAGCTGATCTCTGACAAGACCAGCAAGATGCATTTATGTTTTAAACGCAGCTTCTTGGTAAAGAGACTCTGTGCCTGGCTGGGACTTATTGTAATGTATGCCATATGGAAAAGGCAACGCTGACCTTGCATGCCAAAAAAAAGAGGCTCATTTGAGCCTCGTGTTACAATGCTGTGCTTACAGGCAAATAAAGATAATTTCTCTGGATTGTTACTATTTGCTTTACCAGCTGTCCCTAAAAGCGCTGGAGCAGATAATCTGAATGGCCTGGTACCAGTTTTGTTGCATTGCTACTCAGCTGGCTGCTATTAACAGTGAGCAAACATCAGCTTTGCTGGATGGAGGTTGACCATCATCTCAAAAGTCCCACTGGGCGGTTGTCCGTAGCTTGTCTGTGAAAGGGAGAAGGGCTTTATGGAGGGAGCAGGGAGCAAGTGCCTCTGCGGTGAAGGGATTGGCAGCACCCAGCCTGTTCCTACTGGTGTCAAATGAATACAGTGAATACTGGTGTCAAGTGAATACAGCCAGGCACAGCCCTCTGTGCAGGATGGAGAGCTTTGCGGTGAATTTGCGATATCAGTAATTGAAGCACCACCAACCTAAGTGATGCCGCAGGAGGACACTGCCCCATCCCTGGCAGAGGGGCTGGAACTAGATGATCTTTAAGGTCCCTTCCAACCTCAACCATTCTATGATTTTATGTGAGCCAATGCTGACTGGCTGCTCTGGGCAAAAACACCGTAAAGAAGTGCTTCAGCCTAAATGGTAAATCAAAAGCTGATGCTGCCTCAGTTTTCACTATGAGGCAGTGTGAGTACTTCCATGTGTTTTGTTGGCAGGGGATAAGCAGGCAGTCAAGGAAGGCAACTGACCCAACTTCAGCACATCACCAAAATGACCTGTGAATTTACCACCTCTGAGCTGCGCTTCCCCTTACAGCATACAGTGGAGTGGCATCTGGCAAGGTGTGGGGAGAGGACGAGCGGTACCCATCACCGTATGGCCTCATATGAGTCCGAATTAAGAGGAGGTGGCATGTCAGTGCCATCGTGAAGCCGCAGCTTTGCTGATGGCATTTGTTAAACGTGAGTTCCCGCCACGTTCCACTCACTGCTGGATGAGATGATGCATTAAAAATAGCACTGTGTACAGAAACAGGCAAAACAGCAGGGTTAGCCGCGCACATTGCTTTTGCTCCTGTGAGGACGGGATTGTCATAGTCAATGTACCGGTAGAAAAGCTGGGTTTAGCTCAAACATCCTGACCTCCTCCCTTTGGACCCATTCTGTCTCCTTCCATTCCCATCCCCAAAATAATTTAAAAAGATGCTTAAAAAGTCATTTTTCAAGAAGAGGAAATTAATTCTGAATGAAAAAAGCGCACCATCACTCCTGCTATTCAAGCACAACAGGGTGACTTAACTACTGTTCCAGCAACTCGTGTAGTTAAAGCAAAACCTTATTATTTCCTTCTACCTCTAACTCCAGCTTCATGTTTTAGAGTGAAAATAGACAAAATGAGCTGCTTTTCAGGAGAGAACTTTGTACCACTGGAAAAACGTGCCTGGCAGTCTCCTCAAAATCCTCATCATTTTTATTACAACGTTCATGTTTGTTTTCACTTTCCCCTTTGTTAAACGTTTTAGGCAACTCAGATGAAGCCCTCGCCATCAAACCAGCCTTTTAGCAGTAATGACATAAATTATATTGTTCTCCTGGGCTCGCAGCACCCAGCTATTAAATCTAACCATGGGAGCTTGGCAAATCTTTTCATATGCAAGGCAGCTGTTTCCTTTCTCCCNTGAGCAGGATGTGTGCTCTGAGGGACATACTGCACCCAAATCCCTGTGACGAAGATGCTCTGCATGGAGCCATGGGCCTTCCTGAAATACTTGGTGCCCACATAGGGCATGGATCGGCTCTTGGTCCCAGCCTGTCGCACCTCTCCGGGAGCACAAGCCAGGTGCCCTGAGTGGTTTCATGGCATGGAGCCATGACTTATGCGGCTGCCTCCATCACCCAGGGGCAAATCCTGGTTCCTGTCATTGAGACACCTCATCTCAGTGCGGTGCAGCTCTGGGAGCGGCCATGCCGCTGCTTGGAACATGCTGCCAAGTGTCTGTGTGCAGTTAAACAATCCTCAGCATTTCTTTCTTTTCCCCAGGATCTGCTGAAGGCATTTTGATTCGTGTTTGCTCAGTGTGGTTATCTGCCTGGGTTGGGCTGCCCCGGGAAAGCCATCAGCTTGCAGAAGACATAGTGGTGCATATCCCGCTTCAAAGGGCACTTATTTTCTTCCTTAAATTGCCCTGCCATCAGTGGCAATTTTCACGCTGTGCACAGTTATTCAATGACAATACTCTAATGCAGGCTAAAAGATTGTTAATTTGCAATCAGTGCTATTTAACGCACACATGAAAATGGTAACGTGCCAGTCACCTACTTCCCCTTGGGATGTACATCTCCCACAGGAGCGCGTGGCACACGGCCCTGGTCAGCACCTGGTGCAGCAGCATGAGCTGGCCGGTACACAGATCACTCCTGACCATCCTTGTCCCCTCGTGGCCTCAGGACAACCTGCCGGATGGGCGAACATGCCCAGGGACACCAACCTGCTCCCCACTGCTGTTCTTCCTTGGTGCTGTTCCTGCATCGCTGCCAGGTGGTCAGGAAATGGATGGTTTGCACCCATTACGGGGAAGGCCCATGCTCCTAGCCAGCATCAACCTGAGGGCATCATCTGCAGGCTTAGTGACAGAAATTAAGACCCCTTTGACTGATTTGGGCCACTTTGCAATGAAAAATATGAAACCCAAACCCCAAGCCTATTTTTCTTCAGTAAGCTCTGGCACAAGCAGAGAGCCTTCTCTCCTGACGAACTTTTTTCTGTGCAGCAGCAACCGAAATAAAAAGAACAGCACTTAAATGGGATTTGTTAGTAGACAAACAAGGTTAAACAGGTTAAGTCATGGAAATAAAAGTCTCCGTGTTCATATCTCGGAGCAAGTAGATGCCTGAATGTCCGTATCGGGGGTAAATGTTCCTGTGAGACATATTTGCTGGTGCTGCAGTGCAGAAAGACAGGCACTGCAACCCTTTGCCTCAACAGGCAAAACCTACCTGTGCTCGCCAGGGAGGGAAATGTTTTTCCTCCTGAGTTTCAGAAAGCTGGTTTTGAAACAGAGATCAGAGGTGGCAGAAATGGCATGGAAAATGTACATCCCTTGCGGCTTAGCTGGACAAAAGGAGAAGCAGCACTAAGCCATTCTGCCCTGGCTAACAGAGGGAGGGACAGGACCACATGTTTACACAGATGCCATCCCCAACTCATGCTCTCTCCCCAAATACTGAATTGCAAAAGTAATAAAAAGGAAATAGTGAATATTTCCCAGACACTGTTGCTGCCACCCAACCGTTGTGCTGAGCTGACCCAGCTGTGGCACAACATGTAGGGCACAAGAGGAGCTGTCGCTGGTCTCCCTCCATCTTTAGCATGAGAGCCATGGGGTGGGGAGTGGAGCCGGGAAGCAGTAGCTGCTCCAGCCTGAGGAAGGATGGAGAAAGTGTGTGTGTGTGTGGATAATCGTTAGTTTTGGCTGAGTCTGCGACTGACCTTGCAGAAAAGCCTCCACCTGTTTAAAAAGTTCTTGGATTTATAGGCATAGTCATTTGGAAAACCCTTGGAGATGACCAAGTCATCAAAAGCGGGATTCAGCTCCAGATGGTGGACTCCTAAATTTATTCCTTTTACCTTCCAGTGAACACCTAAATCTGGTCATTTGAATCATTCTCCAGGCTCCATTAACCACAGTGGGCATCTAGATAACTGGTTCATCTGTAGTCATCTACATTTAGACATGCATATTTAGGTGACCGGCTTTTGAGGGGGAATCCCACCACAGATGTTCATCATTGCCCCTTGATGGACAGCCATGTAGGCAGACTGGTAAAAAACTGCATGATCGCTCCCACTCTGTTTCAGGGCAATATCCCCAGGGGTTGTAGCATAATGAAGGGATGCCACAGTGATGTGACGAGTGTTCACAAGCCTCGTGATGTAGTCTAGCTGTCATGGTGGCCACCCCAGTAAGTGGAGGTCACAGTCAGCTCCCAGGGGCTGAGACTACTCAAACAGCTCAGTCTATGTCTGTAAAAGCCTTTTGGCCTGAAGGCTTGTTTTCGCATCATCACACCAGTTGGGTTTGCTCCTTCTCTCCTTGGATCAATTCTTTGCTGCCAGGGTTATTTCTGGCCACCCCAAGAGGTGCAACTGTCCATGCAATCCCAACAGGAGCCAGTGGTGCTGCTATCTCAACGCTTCCAGCCACAGCCAGGGGCCAGAGCAGATGAGTTAAGATGCTGTGTCCTGTACATCTACACCTGCCTTGATAGCCTTAAACCAGAAAAGCTACAGGCACCTTCAGCAGCGGATAATACACAGCTGTTTGCTCACATGATGAAGTAAGCAATCTTCAAGTTCAGCAAATAACTGCTGAAGAGGTAAAGTCCAATAAAATACAAATGAAAGTGAATTAATGCACTTAATCTACTTTTCTGCTTGATTAGCTCACACCAAATAATCAGAAAAATCTTATCAGTTATTGATAATAATGCTGAAAAGAAATAGTTGCACTTCCTCAGGGATCCAGCGCAAAGAAAACTCACGTGTCATTCCTCATGGTAGCAGGGAATGAACTGAACACCACCACATTCTTGCTGCAATAGTACAGATTTCTAGGAACAGGACTCCTCTTGGCAAAGAGACTTCACCTGCACACCCAAGCTACCAGTCTGGTGGGGTAAATGGTGTCAAGCCTAGAAACAGAAGAGTTTTCGAAAAAAATCAGAGAAGGAGGTGATGTGAGACTTAGGGAAGCCATGTGCTCAGTTTTGCTACAGAGACAGAGAAAAGTAATTTGAAAGCAGACAAAAGAATCAACAGACAAAGGAATGAGAAAAAAAAGGACAGAGGGAAAATCCTACTGTTGAAAAAAGCTTTTGCATAGCCAGAAATGCAGAGGGTGAAGGACTGGGCCTGCTGCAGGTAGGAATGTGGTCAAGATCAGGAAGACACAACTGCAGTGTTTGCACACTTGTTAGGTCAGCGAGTGAATGGAGGGAAGAGCATGTGAATATTGTACAGACAACGGTGGAGCAACAGCAACATCCATGACGGGTAGATAGAAGATATTAGATAGACAGACAGACTGACTGATAAACAGAAAGAACAAGTGACAAATCTGTGAGCTGCTAAGGAAACAGAGAAACCAAAGTAAAAAGAGGAGTGTGGTATTGTCTGCTAATTTTGCAAGAGATGATTAAGGAACTAGGGATTGTGAAAGGGACTCAGTGTGCTCTGCCACACACTCCTAGTTCTGCGTTTAGAAGTGGAAGAAAACTTTGCAGTTTCATCAGAAATAGGTGCTCTTGGGAATCACATTATTGCAAAGACTTAATGTGCACAGTTACTAACTGGAAAATAGTCCTACTAACAGTCAGCAGCCCCAGGTATTCTTGGATGCAGCAGCTCATTTGTCATTGAGCCGACCAAGGATGACATTACCTTGACCTATTTCGTTAGCCATACAACTGGCTATAAAAAGCTCATTGCAGAAGATGACCTTGGACCAAGTGGGCATGAGCATATTTGGTTTAAGTTAATGGAAATATAACAAAAGTCAACAATAGCAAGATAATGTGGAAAAGGGGGCCTTGACTTGCTATGGTCATGACTGTTGTACCCTTCCATGTCGCCTGCTCCTTCCCTGTGCCACCTCTCCCATTGTATTGATGCAGGTGTTTGTATGGTCGCATCATGGCCCTGGACCCGGGAGAGAGCACGGTGAAGAAGGGTGCTCAGCAGAAAGTGAGAGGCTGGTGAGGTTGGCTTGCCTGTGGCAGGGAGAAGAGGTTGAGGAATGGCACATGGAGGCCGGGAAGGCATCACTGCCACCACTGCTGTCCCTTTTGCTCCATCCTGCCCAACCCACCAGAGGCCACCAGGATATGGTACCCCAGGCAGGGAGGGAAAGGAGCACGGAAAGCCTCCAGGCTTAACAGGATACATCCTAATTGTCTCACAAATGCTCTTGTGAGTGGAGACCAAGAGAGAAAAAAGGTAAGGGGAAAAAAAAGAAAGCACGTATTTGAGATCAGACTGTCTATGGCGAATGTGAAAAATAGCCCCAGTTTGGTCTGGTTAGACCTTGCAAAGAAACAAAAAGAAATAGCAGAAACCTCTGTAGCCATTACATCTTCCTAGAAATGTTTAACAACGTGAAAATGCCGCATACACTTGGGGCAAGAAGAAGTGGCCTACTCCTGCAGCAAGGCAGGGATCAGACAAAAACTAAGGTTATTGGATTGCTTAGCCCATGTTGAAAACAGCAGCTTATCTTTTCAATTAAGGGGCTTGAAAGAAGATGCTAATAAGCAAATTTTCTCAAAAGACGAACAATAAATTGTGTGGTAGCTTAAGTGCTTGGGACCGGAGGCGTAGCAGTTGGCTGCTGGTGGGGTGGGGTGGCCACAGTGACAGTGGGCCTCAGCTCTATGGGAAGCCCTGCCTGGGTTTGGCAGCTTTAACGCCGTCCATCTGTGCCTGGGCCAGGCAACTGGGAACCCATCAGAGCCTTTCGTTCTGGACTTCACACATCCCTGCATGCAAGCAAACAAAACTGCTTCAGAGCAACTCGATTTCGCCTGTTGATTTACCCTCCTAAATGAAATTATCTGTGAGATCCTGACATTCAGCTTCCTGCACAGGTTAAAAGGAGTAACAATTTATTTAGGTCTCCAAAAATAAGAGACTGGCTTGCCTCTGCAATTCAATAAGAATAATTATCTAGACTGCAGGGTCAGAGCCAGGATGACTAATGGAAATGTTCACAGAAATGGAAATTACCCCGCTACGGATTGAAGCTAAACCCAGAGTTTAATATATTCCAGCTAGAAAGACCAGATAATCTCCATCCCCAGTGCTGAGAGAACTGGCCCATGAAATTGCCAGTCTGATAGTAAGGATTTCTGATCTATCAAATCGGAGATAGATCCCATAACACTGGAATTCAGCTAGTGTGAGAAAAAGGAGGGTGGGAGGGATCTGAGCTGTTTACACTCTCATTAATCCAATCTCATTGGTATACAACCCTGAAAAACAAATTTTGAGTGAACTAATAATTGAAGACATGTCAGAAAAGAAGGTTAAAATGTAGCAAAGGCCAACCAAAGGTCGGCCAGATGACAGTCTTACTGGCTGACTGTCTGTAGACCTGTGGGATAACTACAGGTTACTTGTAAACATGGGAGAAAACTCGTTGCCTGTCCCTGGACTCCTAAGCCTTGGTGGCAAGGCAGGAGGGTGGTGGTGGCTCCAGGGAGGCAGCTCAGCATTGCTAGAAACTGAGGGGCACTGTCCTGGTTTCAGCTGGGAGAGAGTTAATTTTCTTCCTAGTAGTTGCTGTGTTTTGAATTTTGTATGAGAATAATGTTGATACATATTGGTTTAGTTGTTGCCAGGTGATGTTTACATTAGGCAAGGACTTTTTCAGCTTCCTGTAGCAGCTGAGAGGTAGTACAGACAGAATGAGCTGCTCAAAGGAATATTCCATACCATAAACATCAGGCTCAGTATAGAAATGGAAGTTGGCTGGGGGGCAGGGACCCCCCATCACTGCTCGGGACAGACTGGGCAACCCATCACTGGGTGGTGAGAGCAACTTGTGTTGTATTACTTTATTTTGCATATTCTTTTACTGCTATTGTTACTGTTATTTTCCTTTTCCATTATTTTTCTATTAAACTGTCTTTATCTCAACTCATGAGGTTTTTTTTTCCTTTGCTCTCCTTTTCCCCTTCTTCTCCCTACCCTACTGGGGAGGGGGAAGTGAGTGAGTGGGTGCATGGTCCTAGTTGCTGGCTGTGGTTAAACCATGACAGGCGTGAGAGAGGCCACTTTGACCACCTTTACTGTGGTCCAGGTGTGTCACCTTGTGCAAATGAGCAGCTCCCTTCCTCCAGTAAATCTGGGCTTGGAGAAAAGAGCATCCAAAAAAAGGACCAATTTGGTCAGAAAGCCCATGGGTATTTTGAGCTAGCGGGTGAATGCAAAGGAACTTCTTCAACTTTGTAAAGTACACCCATCTCAAAGGTAATTTCTTTTTTTGAAGAGCAAAGGTACTTGAAAGCTGGACCTGCTTTTGTAGCAAACAGGCAATTGTACAGTTTCAAGCTCATGGAGGAAGGGCTGAGCCCTGCTCTATGGGCAGGGACTTTTCTTTATTTTTGGTGCTCAGCAACTCAACTTTGAACAGCTTTGTTGATACACCCAGTCTTGGTGTTTGCCAGCATGAAAAATCTATATATTTTATATAGAAGCCTAGCATAAATCTTAGCAACTCTTTCTTTCTTTCCACTGTGAAGAGTGATTTTTCTTCTTTCTTTTTTAGAGGCCCGTGGCAGACAACGTGTAAGGAGACTCATTGTTTTAACACAAAAATTTTGTTTAACTCTACTTTTGTAGCTTTATAAACACGTCCCCTGGTTGGTCTCCTGTGAGACTGATGGCACTGCAAGGCCACATAGACATCGGTGCTGGGAGGTGGCAGACAGGAGTGACAGGAGAAGGGGAGGAGGTGAGATGCTATCAACCTGCACTGTCCCTGCAAGGTGCCCGCTGCCCAGACCCCGCAGCTCCCACATCCCACCAGTGCTCTGCGGAGTGCCAGGAGGGATTTTCACGTTTTTTTTTGTCATTATCCAAGACAGTCTCAGTCTGAACAGAAGATTTTTAGTCTTATGACTCTTCACAAGAAACCTTAGCTGAAAATGGTATTTACAGCCTGATGTAGATGTACAGAGACTATCGGTACATCACAGCACTTCTGTGGGGCTGATCCTCCCACCTGTCCCACGTCTCATTGCATGCTACTGCCAAAATACTTTGGCCCTTGTTCAACAAAGTGCAGACCAAAATGAACTGTGCGATCTGCTGCTGCTATGTTAGTCAATTATTTCTGAGCTCCGTGGCTCTGTCCTAGCCCTGCCATAATTCCCCCGCGGACAGCAGTACTGTAGCCAGTAGGTATGTAGAGAATTAAAGGATTAGTCCTGTACAAATTCTAGTAATGAAGACAAGTTAGAGTAAGATCAAGAAAAAGAAGTAGAAAAAAAATAGACATTATTGCTGTGGCTGTTTCCCTAAACCCCCTTTTTTCTGGACTGACCCATGATCTCAGAACAAAAAAACCAACCCCATGCAGACATATCCATCTCCAGCTCCATAAACAGACTCAACGATCCCTCATATAGATCTGGACAGCTGGAAGGAGGCTCTTGAAGGGATTCCTTCCCCGTAACCCCTTACTTCCTTTCCTTGATCCAGACGCAGTGCTTCTCAGACTCGCTACTCTCCTTCTTCAAGGCTGTTTGCAGTCTTGCTACTTTACTTTAACAGCAGAGCACCCATGACACCGAAGCTCAAGGAGCTCGGGGGAGTATGCATGTGCTTGCCAGAACTGCTTGCTGAAGCCGGGGTGCTGCTTGTCAAGGTGTTATAAAGACATTTCTACTAGCTTTTGACCTGCAAAAACTGTCTCCCAGCTCCATGCCCGGCCGGCCCCAGCATCCCAGAGAGCAGCAAGGCCAGTGTTTACTTCCTTTGCAGCTGCAAGAGCAGCCGTGGCTTGAGGTGGGACTTGGCTGAGATGCTGCATCCATTTCTTCCCTGCTGGTTCTCTGGTGGCTGCCTGCTCTGACGGAGCTGCAGGAGGAGGCAGCGCTGGTCACAGGGGTGACCGGGGGGGTCCCATGGGAGCAAGCCCCTAGGGAGGCCTCTAGGAACCAAAACCAAGTGAGGGTCATTCTGGTTGGGTGTTTTCTGCCTGAAAGCATTTTGATAAATCTAGAATATCCTGTTGGAACATACTGATTTTTATTTTCATTTTTTTTAAAACGGGGGAATTAAAAAACAAATTTAAACATTTTGAACAGCTTGAGATGTTACCTCCTAACATATTTTCTTTTAATATAGGGATGCATAAAAAAACAGACATTTTCTGATATGTATTTTCTAAATAAATGTTCCAAAATCTTTTTCCGATTAAAAGGATCCCAGCTCTGAATTAAAATCAATTTTTTTCTGACCCTGAAGAGATTCTTCTTCCAGCAGGAATGTGGTCTATGGGGACACTTCAAGCTCACTTCAATCTGGAATGGAAACAATGTCAAAAAACTTGGAATCTGTCACAAGCTGGAAATTTGGACTCCCACCAGAGGAGTCTGGAGACTTCTATCCCCTGTGAGCAGGCTGGGCAAAGGAGGGTTGCTCTGCCTCAAAGCAGATCCCACACTATACGAGGTGGGAAAAGCTGGAAACCAGCTCCCAGCACTGGTTCTGGGGGAGCTATGCCTGCCACCACCTCCTGATAATGCGACATGGGGGCATCATATTTCCTTGGGATAGGTAACCACTAACGAGCCGTGGCTAAGAGGCTTCCCTGACCTACCAGATGCTCTCACTGAGATTTCCAAATTGGTTGATGTCTCACATGTTGCCTTCCCACCACACCAATGGCAACCACAACTCTGGGCTTTGCTGCAGAGGGCTGTCTCCTTCCCTTCTGCCACCTCTAAGGTGGCAAGGGAGATGAATGGGCAGAGCTGAGGTCTCCCAGGAGCTCGTCAGTTCTTTAGAAAGAACATTTTCTGATGCAAAAGAGTGAGTGTGGGTGATGCAGGTGCCCTGGGTACCAGGTCTCCTATGCAACGTCATTAGAGCATCCCCCATTATGTATTTTTTACTTATACTTTTAAATAGGGAAAGCAGCAATTTTCTTAATTTGGCAGCTACGTGCCCGCACAAAAACACCTAAATGACAGTCGAACTATTCACAGTAGCAGCAGACAGCAACATGACCTTTGGCAGGTGAGTTATAATCTGTTTGACTGTGGTGCTATCAAACCCCAACTTCATATATATTTGGTTTAGTTTCATACGTGTTTGTTTTATGTAAATACAGATTTATGCACTTTTTATATGTGTGTGTATATACATATACACACAAATACCTGTGAATATGCTTACTTTTATTTACCTATAGATAGGTACAATGCGTGGTACCTGTAGTTTTAAGCACGGTCAGACCCTTAGCAAGGGCTGTATCATGAATGGTCAGGGTGAATCATAGACAACTAAGTGCATGAATACACTTGTATTTTGCCTGACCTCATTAGATACCTATTCTGGATGTGATTTTACAAAGGACAATGCTAAGCTAAAGAAAGCATTTCCCTTACAGTGCTGCACAGAAATACAGGCCTTTGAATGAACCCAGAGGAAGAAGAACAGCCCAAGCAACCAGATAAAACTCAGTGAATATTTCAGGCCATTGTCAAAATTCGGTATTTCACACAGGTACGTGTCTGCCTGGCAGCCCCTGACTGCCCTGGGGTGATGTCCAGCCCCTCCAGGCAGCATCCTCGGCACCCAACCGGCCTCAAGGCCACCCATGTCACCCTGCGAACATGCAATCCTGATGGAAAACCCCTACGGAAAACCCTTCACCTTTCCCTCCCCCAGCTGCCACGCATCCCTGGGGTGGCAATTTGGCAGCAGTGCCATACAGTGAGCCAACTTGCCGGTGCGGTTTGGTGATTCCCGCGGCCACGCACCGTAAGGCACAGCTGTGCAGATGTTTAATGTGCCCAGGAGCGAGCTGGGCTCTCAGCCTTGACCATGATGTTAAAACACTTGCCTGTCATCTGGAAGTGCTTCTTCCCTTGAGAAGGGGGCAGCGGCACATGCTGCCCATTCAAACAGGGACCAGAACACAGTCTTGGGGCATTTCTCTTCCACGCCTGGATGACATCCGAGGAGCAGGAAAACAACTTAGTGATGAAGCAAGTGGCTCATGGGGGCAGGGGGAGGTCATTAAAATTTTGTGATTTTTAAGCCCCTCTGAGGCTAATGTAAGACTCTCACACACATTTAGCATCTCTTTGACCTTAAAGTAATATGTTTGTAATGCAGTTATTGCTGGGACCACCGAGTGTGCACCAGCGTACGGCTTGTTTTTACGCACTGACACATTTCCTGAAGAAGCAACCAGGGTGAGTTTTTTTAGATAAATAAAAAAAAAAAATTATTTCTTGGGTTTTAACCCCTTCTTCTCTTTGTATTTGCTGAACAGCTCCGAGAGCTCTTCTGTCCATAAATGTGCTGCGTTTTGAGGCACTCTGGCTGGTTTAGGTCTGCCAGTCAGATGATAGCAAAATCTGCCAAGCAGTTTGGAGTGAGGCAGCACGGGGTGACTTTAGTTTGCCTGATCCCATTTCAGACCAGTGGCAGTCTGTTTCACCCTCCACAGGGATTGTATTAGTGGGTTGTAAGTCTATACTCATAAATTATCAAAAGTTTTTGGATATTGTCATATTTTCTTCTGTTCTCAAGGCTGCAAACGCACACACTTGCATTTGGCTGAATGCAGAGAAATCCCTCTGGCTTCAGTGAAACTAATGACGGTGCCAGATAGTTGACAGTAGTGACAGGCAGTGCATCAGAGTGGGCTTAGACTCTCTTTGTGGGGAAAACTAGAAAGAAACAATATAAACAAAACCCAAACAATGACAACGCTGATAATCAACAGAAAGATTTTTGTTCCAGAAACTCAGGTTTGGGGCACAGCGAAGAGAAATGACCTCACCTATTAAAAGCAGATCTGGAAAATAGTTGTTTTCCAAGATTATCAACTAGGGATAAATAATTTCAGGGGGCAAGGGGCTTCTGTAATGGATGGGAGACAGATACTCTGGAAAAAAATATGGATATGATGAGCAAAGGGAAGAGTGAAATAAAAGATAGGAAAGATGCTCTGGGAAAACCATTAATACCGCAACAGGGATTTTAAAGCTGTTGTTAAACTGCACGCTGACCTCATGAAACAAAAGGGAAAAAATGTGAGCTCTAAAGGAAAACAGAAACTCAAGAGGAGCGGCAGAGGAGTGTTCCCGTAAGCCCAGCACAGGCAGCTTTGCTGAGTATGGGCAGAAAATGGATCTGCATTTTTTCGTTGTCTTTCCCAAAAGCAATTTCAAGATTAACCAGCCCTGCCAGAAATTTCCCTGCAGTTGGGCTGGTGCCCACCCTCCACAGGAGCCAAGCCCTCGGGGAGGAGGCAGGCGCAGACCCACAGCCCCTCTGCCACCTCCTGGGACCTGCAGACAGACCCACCACCTTGTCACCCTTCCGGCACCCCAGAGGAGGAAGGGGCTGTGTGGAAGGGCCCGTCCCTCTGAGGTGTGGTGGCATTGGCATGGGTCTGGCACAAGAAATGCAGTAAGGCTCCCCAGCCACCTGCGCTCACTCCCTCTTCTCCACCATCCTCGCTTAGCTCATGGGTCCCTCCACTGCGAGCCTGGCAGCGCAACTTGTGCAGTCAGCAGCCTCTCTGCTCTTCCATTCCTTCTGCCGAGCCTGTGATGGCAGAGAAGACATCAGAAGGAGGAGGCTGGACAGTGTAACTATAGAAAGGCAATGCTCAAAAAGCCCATCAGTAGCAGTAACAAGGTTGGCTTCTTTGTGGTGGTTGCTGTTCAGTGGTGAGGACAGGAGATGGTACGAATAGGCAAGAGGCAGACATGAAAGCCCAAGGGCCAAGGGAGGAAGGAACAGCATGTCTTTGAAGAGCTTTTCCAGGTTCCCAAGTCACAAGCGGTGATGCTGCCCCAGCTGTGGTGTGATGAGTGACAATGCCTGGGACATTGATCCATCCATCCAGCCAGCCAGCCGTCTATCCACCCATCCACAAAGCACAGCCTTGTTCCCTTGAACAGGAGTTGGGTGGGAGCAGCAACAGCAGCTGCCCAAAGGCTGCAGAAATTAGATAGCTGCCTAAATGCCTTAGTTCTTACCTGAATACAAGCTCCAAGCCTGAGGGTCACGTTTTGGGAAGAACAGTGGGAGAGTGAGGGCCTGGCTTGTGTGGACACAAGGTACAAATTTGGGATGGGATCTCAGGCCAGCTCTGTTCTGGCAATCCTTCACTCTTCTCATGGGTAGGGTTTTTTTAAATTTTTCTTGTTATTAAAATGCTGACATTAGCAACAGGTAAAACAAGGAGTTCAGCTGGTGAGCCCATCGGGTTGGTGAGCCACTGCACTGGTCTCTCACACCAGTGGTGAGCCCCAGGGCTCCTCTCAGATTAAAAGAGCTAGCAATTACAGAAAACTCCTATTCCCCATCTGTTTTGATCAGTTGGGAACCGGGGACCCATTGGAAGCATGTTGGAAGCATATGCCTCTGCTACCGGCTGGGAAACACCCGCTGAGCTTCCCAGCCTCGCCACACATGCCTCGGAGGACAGAGCTTTCCCTGCCCCAAACCTGCCGGGCCTTAACCATGGGACCATCGGCATTAACCTGCTTGTCTGTCACCGTGGGACCTGGGGAACCAGGTTCACACGCGAGTATTCAGAAAACCACTAACCTTTCTGCTATTAAACCAGCTACAAAAGAGGACAGCAACATTATAGGTATATTTTTATATATATATGTATGTTGTCATCAGCAGGGTGCTGATGACAGCAGTCTAGCGGAGACGCAAGGCCAGGGAGCTTTGCTGCGCGGACAGGAGACAGGCAGTCACAGTCCCTCTGGGGGGCAGGAGTCCCTCCTCTCCCTCCTTTATTTACAGACTGTGTTTACAAAACCAGGCAAGCATCCCTGTAAGGATCAGCCTCACTGGCTGTCGAAAACAGGGGTGTGAGAACCAGCAAATGCACAGGCTCGGCAAACACGGGCGGTTTGTGTAAGAGCCCGGTCATCTTCCACAAATGCACCCAGAGAAGTAGTTTCTTTGCTTTGGTCTTGTTCCTCTAATAGAACTTCAGAAATGTGGGCGTTATCTCTTTGCCCTGTGTTCACTGGGGCTGACTGACAGCCGTTTTGGCAGCAAGGAGCCGAGCAGGCTGCGTGCTCTCCTCTGCGTGCTCTCCTCCGTGCCCTGGTGCAGGCGTGCTGGGATTTGCGTGGCTGAAGGATTTCTTTCCAGGGCTCTGCGGGGAGGTTACCAACTTATTTGGGCTGAGAGGCACCAGGGCAGGGCAGGACAAACCTGGCCAGACTTGTCCTCTTCCTGTTGCAGAGTGCCCGCAGTAAGGCTGTGAGGAAAAGGAAGAGGTTTTTTGTAATGAAAAGTGGAAGAAAACACCTCCATGAACATTATTTTTCATGAGCTGAGCTGTAGCCTGCTGCACCTCGAAATTAGCACTTTTAAATCATGTGGAGACACTCGTAGATGACTCCATTCCTCTTTTGGTTTCCATTAATTTAATTTTATTACTAAATATGTGGCACACCACTTTATTTTGGAGTAAAACGTATAGCTGCAAAAGAGGCAATTTTTCCCCAGGAGGCAAGAAGTGCCTCGCGCCTGGCTGCTGTGGGACTTCCCCCGTGCCCTGCTGCCCTGCCAAGGCAGCATGTCACAGGGCACACATGGGGCTGGGGCTGGCCTCTACCTTGGAGAAGGCTTTCTGAGCCTCTTTGGGGAGGGAGGTTTTTGTCCCGTGCTTGGGTTCATACCACAAAAATAAAAGATATCTCCAGGCAGAGCCCAGGAGCTATGGAGGCTTTGAGGACAGGCAGTTCTGCCTGGCTGAGGACAGGCAGTCTGTCTTATGGCACTTGATTTTAATGCCATTTAAAAAAAATCTTTGCAATGTTTTAGGCATTTGGCCGCCTTTTATTAGCCAGAATATTAAAAAGAGTATAAATAGGAGCGGCCTTGTCAGGGCCAGGTACAACTGATGCCCAAGCAGCAGCAGTGTGGGGGTAACATGAATTGGTGCATAGGGAGGTGCTTTGTTTTCATGGTGTTTGTTTTTTAGTGGTTTTTTTTTTTTTTTTTTTTTTTTTTTGTGGCTAATACATTTGTTGCTGAAGGTTTATTTTTAGCTAAAAGAGAAATCATTGTTACGCCATGGCAACCAGTATTGGGAGGTAAGGTAGAGCAAGCTGGTCTGACTGAAATATATATGAAAGCATCCAAATTGATTAAATATCCTAAAAAATAAAGATGATAGCTGTTAGCATAACACGATGCTGATGTTTGTGATTGAGAAACACAAACCGTTTCCGTTATGGCATAATTTTTTTTCTCCTAGTTACTGGCTGTGAAGGGAGGCCTGGAAAAGCTTTGCTGATAGTCATAAATGACTAATACCGCCAAAGGATTTGCAAAACGGGTGGGAAGTTCTGCTGGAGACATGAGGAAATTAGGCTTTCTCTTCTGAGACATAATCAAACCTTGCCCGCGACCCACACTTGAGTAACCAGCTGCAGCGCTGAGCCAAGCGGCTGCTGGGTGGCAGGGGAGGTGGTGGGCTGGTTTTTCCCCTTCCTTGCTTGGGCTTGTTTAATGTGTGCTGAGCCAAGTCCTGGCTGCAGCGATGCCGGTGTCCATTGGGATGTCAGTGGTGCAGCACCTCTGGGTCTGGGATGCCCAGCATGCCTGGTGGCTTTTCACTGGTGTTGAAGAGCAGAAGAGCTGCACAGGGTCTGACCAGAGCCCCATCCAGCCCCATCCCTAGCAGCCACCTCAGGATGCTGAGAAGATGGGAGTGGGCAGCGGTCCCTGACTGACTTCCCCCTGAGCTGTGATTTCAGGCACCTCTGGACCATGGATGTGTCGTTATGTTCACACACCAGAGTGTGAAGACACTGTCCCTTTGGGGTGAGGAAGACAGAGGGCCTTGAGGACCCAGACATCAAGGGTGATCCCCAGCTGGCATCTGCTGTGTGGGCTCCTCCATGCCAATGAATCTTAGGGGAGACCCCCATCAGTGCAGATGCTGGACCATGAAAGCAAACAGGCAGAAGGGGCAGAGCCAACGGCAGGATGAGCGGTCCCAAGCCTAGGGCTGGGACCTCCATCCAAGGCAGATGGATGCTAGGGAGATGTTGACACCAACACAGCCTTGTCAACCCTATCCTCCACTTCTGTACCTCTCCTGGAGGTCAGGAGGGAAATGTTCTCCCCCATGAGTAACACCTTTGGTTGTGGAGTCTCCTTTAGAATCCAGCCCATTTTATGGAGAGGGATGGGAGTGATGGAGCTCATAGGTGGTGCAGACAGGTAGCTTGCACTGCTCTTGCCACGCACAGATCCTGGTGTGGTGAGGGATGAAGCATCTCTGCCCTGGTCATGACCTCTGTGTTGTTCCAAGGAGGCAGGACTTGACGAACTCCAAACTAATGTTGTCAGATGTTTAGGATCAGGGGTTTCACAATGAGGCCACCTCCACTTTAGGCTGTGGTAGATCCATCCACACAAAGGACTGAGTTGCTTAGGTGGGAAGAGACCTCAGGTGATCGTTAGTCCAACCTCCTGCTCAGACCAAGCTCAACACTGACTTCAGATCAGGTTGCTTTGTCCTTTGGGTGTTGGAAGCCTGCATAGATAGAGACTGCACAACCTGTCAGGGCAACTTGTCCCGTTGTTCAGTTACCCTTACAGTATGTATTTTTTTCCTTATGCCCAGTCAGCCCCAGCTTCAGGATCTTTCACCCAAAAGATTCTCCGATGTCAAATGCATTTAAATGTTTCCTCTTTATACCCTCTTCTAATCCATTAATCGAGCTCTGAGAGTTCTCCTTCCTCGCTGGCCCTGATCCTAGACCTGAAAGCATTCAGCCAAAATTACGGTAAAGGCCCTGGAATTAAACCTTCTTTCCCAGCAATTCATAATTTGGTACTGCATAATTTTTACCACTCGGATGCTACTTGTTGAAAGTAAAAATACTTGGGGAATATTGACACGGTCAAGAAAACAATTTAGGCCATTTTTTTTTGTTCTACTTGCAGCAGACTATCTAGCCAAGTACAAAATTTTGACAAACAATGTCAGTATTTGTGAATAACCATTTTCAAAGAGCACCTGACAGGCTCTAGCATGTTTTAAATGATACACGCAACACAATCCAAATATGAAACTATGAAACCTTAACTTATCCTTAATTCTAGTTAACACAAAATCAATGTCTGTTGTTTTTTTTGTATATCCCCAAAATGAGAAATTAATCTCTTTCAAAATATGCCCCGTAATTAGACTCCTCTTGACTTGTTCTTTAGGGATGTTTTTGCACCTTTTACGCATAATGATTTGATTGACCCTCTGTTCTGATATCTATTTAGAGTTGTTTGACACCGTGGGAAATACTCTTAATGAATATATCAATAATTATGCACAAACTTACAAAATCAAGCCTAAGCACAAAGGTGAACACCAAGACTGAGCCAACAAAGTTTTCACATGAATGTTTCAGTGGGCTGGAATAGTTTTCTCTGTCTGCAACAGCTGCAAGGATGTGAAGCATTTTATAAAAAGAGACTATCCTTGGTCCAAACAGGCTACAAAGAAAGGCCTTGGTCTTGCAAGTGGCTTTGAGCAGATTCCTGAACCAATGTGCAGCTGGTCGTGGCAGCATGAACGAAAGGCAGAGCCACGGCTTCATGCCTCAACATTTTCCTAATCTGAGGGCTGCAAATTTAGGTGTGAACCTCCACCTGTGTCCCAGGGGAGCCATCCTCTTCCTTATTCCAGGTGGGTATCCTTGCCTCTCCAGCACCTCTGGACTTGCTGGTGTACACAAGCTCACATTACAGCTGATGAAATACTAGCAGCCCCTTCAAGGGATGATGGTGGTCCCCCTTGACCCCAGGTTCTTTGTCTTGCCCTGGCACAGGCTCAGCCCAGCCCAAGTCCCCAGCCAGCAGAAGGGGACTTTTCTGCCAGTTTAGGTCCCTGAAGGGGTGCAAGGGCATCAGCAGGAGGTGGAGTGGAGAGAAGGGATGGTTTTTCGTGTCTGGTAGTCATTAGCTGGGATTTGATGTGGTGTGAGCCCTTTGATGTAGCCCTTTGATGTAGTCCTTCCCCACGCATGATGGGAGCTATAGCATGCGCTAGACCCAGGCTGGATGTCCAGGCTCTGAGGGCATGGGTGTGCTCTCAAAAGGTAAATAGGGTCCCAGTTAAACATGGCCTGAGCTTAGGGCGAGCCATTATCTTAAGGGTTTTGCTCCCTGAAGTCTCTAAGACGTGTTTTTCCAAGGGCTGTGAACAAACAGGATGCTTCTGCAGGGCAGCATAACTGGTGAGGGGAGCACCTGTGGGGTGTCCTTCCCACAGAGACATGTGCTGGTGGGCCCAGGTCAGCACCCATGCCAGGGTGGGCAGCATAACCCAAGACCTTCAACATCCCCATCCTACCAAGTGTGTGGTGCCCATCTTGCATCTCCTCCTGCTGCGCATCCCCTCCTTGGCTTGGGGCAAGGCTCCAGCAGGGCCATGGAAGAACAAGTCCTCCCTTGCCTGGGGCCTGGCAAGGTGGCTGTCTTTGTTCTCCGCTTGTAAAGCTCTTGTCACCACCAGGACTCTCAGACGCTGTGATAATGAAAATAAGATGAAATAGCACTCGGTTCATTTGGTGAACTCCTATATGGTAAAACTAAAATTGATTTTTAATTTTTAATAGGTTGACTCACCACTCATGGGCATTGCAGACAGTAGTTAAAAACTACTTTGCACTGGAGTCAGAAAGTCAGACCTAATTAAAGAATATGTCCACAAAAGCACTGCTAATAGGCCGAAGGGAAGACCTTAATTAGAAATTTGGGAGGTAGTAACCCTCCTGTTAATAATGCTTAAATGACATTTGGGAGCCATGCAAAATAAGTAAACAGCTCCTCTCTGCATAACTACAGTCGAAGACAAGAGACCAGAAGAGAAATCTAAATAGGGTCTGGATGCTGCCACTCCAGAGCTGAAACACCCTCCTCCTTAAAGCAGTCTTCAGTCTTGTTCTCCACTTAGTAACAAACAGCACTGCAGCACTTAAAAAAATCTGTAGAGTAAGGCAGCAAGGTGACTCCAAGGACTGTAAGGCATGAGCAATAGTACGCAGAAGCTAGAACACCTCAGCCTACACAATATGACTTAACTCTGCTCTTAAAGCAAAGCTCCAGGCGCATCTTTGGTTATCTGGCGAACACAGCCAGTCAGGGCTCGAGAGAAATGTAACTGAAGCAAGCAAAATATTTCAGGCATGTCAACGGCGATGCAGTGATTTGATAATGAGTAACCAGGCTAGCAAAGTACAATGCTTTGTGAGATTTCATTTCTATTCAGAAGGAAAAAAAAATAAAATCCCATTATAACGTGCCTATCAACACAAGTGTAAAACTCTTGTAATGATATAAAACTTGAACAACACTGTAAGTCCAAGGGCATGCTCTCGTCACCTGCCCTGACTGACCCCAATGTAACCTGCCCTGACAGACTGTCCCAAACTCCATTTCTCTCCCCACTCCAGCTGGTGCCTGGGGCTGCGGTGCTGGGGCTGGTGCAGCTGGGGAGCTGCAAGGAGCTGAGAACTGAGACTATGGGTGACCTGAGACTGGCTGCCATGGCATCCACACCTCCATCGGCACCCACAACTCCATCAGCACCCACACCTCCATCGGCACCCGCAGCCGGGGAGGGGAGAGTGGGTGCTGAGCGCGCTGCGGGAGTCGTCTTTCGACAAGTGCTGTGTCAGAGCTGAGACATTAAAAATAACCACTGACATGTTCAGGCACGGTACCTCCTATACAAAAGCGGTATCATGAATTCCTCCATACCTTTTTGTGTTGTGGCTGCCAGTACACAAATCTACCTAAATTATCATATTGTCTGGGGAGAAAACCACCACGCGGATTTAAAGCATGATACAATAATGCAAAAGAAATGCTTTCAGTCATTTTTAGCACATTACCAGAGGACCTAGAGATATCCCCTTTCTCCTCTAATCCAGGGAAAAAGAGTAGTTTGAAGTTTGAGGTATTCTGTGATCTCTAGATGTTGTGGGCTACATAAGCCCAAAATATCAAAATGTTGGTGTATCTGGTTGCTGATGCCTGGCGGTTTCATAGCAGCCTTCCCTAGGCACGCCTTGCAACTAGGCATAAATATACTGTACCAGATACATTTAAAAATGGAAAATTTTATCAGGGTCACAGTTCTCGCATCTTTCTGATTTTTCATTAGCAAGCCAATTTTATTTTAATTTTGTGCAACTTTCAACTAGTCATTTAAAAAATACGAAATATGGGTCATTACATGGCGGAGCACACTAGCATCATACGTCTCAACCAGGAGCATCCTTCAGTGCTCTGCACATTCAGAAACTGTTTGAGAGAGGAAAGGTAATCAGCCACCACGGCAGGGGGAAGACAAGAGCCCAGTTACAGTCTGGAAGCTGCACCTGGAGCATTTAGAGGGGGGAAAAAAGGGAAGATTAGTGACCTCCAGCCAAAACATGAATATTTGAATTGGCATGAGCAGGGAATGAACGGGTATTGCCCTGTAAGGTGGCCACAGCCATTGTGAACCAGGGAGATGGGGCATCTCTAGCAGTCAGAGGTCCACTTTTGGATGTGCTGGAGCCCCAAGAGAGTCTTCAATCCCTGAGGTCTTTACTTTGTTGGAAATCGAAGGTCAGTTGTCTTTGAGATGTGCCCAGAGAGCAGCCACAGCTGTCACTGTCTGAGTGCAACACCGGGTTCAATCTCATTCACTCACAGTCCTTCTCCGGGAAGTGTTGTCTTAGGGGCTGGCAGAGAAAACCAGGTTGTGTTCATGTCAATTCTTCTGTCATGAAACACTTTGTTACACATTTGGGGCTCCCTATCTTTAAAAAAAAGAGAGAGGAAAGGTAACTCACAGCTCAATCTATTAAAAATCTGCGAGCCATGACATTAAAATAACTTCATATCAGCTTTCACCTTCTTTTTGTAGGGGGAGGCCTCTTGTCACGCTACATCTTCTGAAGAACAGGAACCCTCATAATAGACCCATATGTGCCTCATCCCTGTCCCCGAATACAAAACAGTAGAAATCTTGCCTAAATCACAGGTGGGAAAGGCTATTTTAAACTGCTGCTTGAATCAACGATTTTAAATCTATTTTGGTATAAAATGCGAGATTGTTAATTTCTCTTAAAACAACTCTGTTGTGCCCAAATGTCCCACAGCAAAAATACGATAGACATCAACAGGGAAGCTGGCATCTCAGCCACCAAGAAAAGCTGAGGATAATCTGTACAAGTGCCCTTGCTTCTAGTTCACAAAGGCCTTCAAGAGAAGAACTGAAAGGAAACGCAGCAGGCTGGTATTAACCAGCCTCAGCCATTCAGATACTTAGCTGAATTATCAACTTAGTCTGAAAAAGAAAAGAATTCAAAACCAGACCATTGATGGTAATTAACAACTGCACTTTGCGGGCTTTCAGTCTAATGAATACACAAATGAAAAATCAATGGAGGAGGCTTCCAAAAATGAACATGGCAACAATCTTGATCTTGGAGTTGGCTCAAAGACAGCTCCTCCCAAACCAGCTCTAAGGCTGTGTACTTACTGTACATTTTTGTTACTTCATTGCACATCTTTCCCTTTGAGGAACTCATTAGTCCTTTTATTGATAAAATAAATACAAGTTTAATTTTCAAATTAAAAAAGCATTAAAATAATTACATGTCCAAAGCCTTAGTTCAAAACCAATAAGAGATCAAATCTGTCAAAGGCTGAAAACGATTCCCCATCTTTTGAGGGTCATCTGAAAAATTTGCTCAGAATGAAGCAGCCACACTGAATAAAACTTTAAATAAAGAGGATTAAGCTCTGCAAACCACCAAACTCGGCTGAAGCTACAATTCAACATTATAAATTGCCAACTTCATCTCTTTTTAGTTGGAGAAATACAATATACGTTTGTCTTTGTTACAAAGAGGTTCTGCAGTTCTGGGATGAATACACTATAGGACTGACAATGGCTAATCGCATCCAAAGGCTGGGGGAAGGCACAAATCGCATCCCCCTGGGATCATTTTACAGGCTCTATTACCTCTGTGTGGCACAGTCAGGCAGACTTCTGCTTCATACCCAGCTTCTGAATTATGTCTTTGCCTGGAACAAGATTCTGGCAATGAAAAATTCTGTTTCAGCCAGACTGAACTATCTGTGAATTCTGGGAAATACTCGCTGCTTGGGAGAAAACTTGAGAAGATTTGTGTAACTGCCAGTCAGAAACCCACGTAGGATGGGGAGGCACTCCCAGCAGTCCGGACATTCTTCTGAGATGTGACGTGACTTAGATTTCCTTCTTTTATTTATTTTTTACCCCAGGTCAGAACGTCGGTCTATCTTCATCCCCCTGCCATTTCCACCACACTGCTGAATATGACATTCCATCACCCCATCCTAGTGTTCCAAGCTCAACCCATTACTCTGATGAAAAAAAATGCATTTAAAAAACCATTTGGGCATTGCATAGAAAATATAATTTAAGTTGAAAAGTCTTTCATATTTGTCCAGGATTCAGAAATATTTTGATTTGGGGTGGATCCAAAATGGAATTTTGCATTTGGTGCAGTCACAATACTGTAAAAGCAGCGATTCCCACAGCCTCTCCCTTCCTGACAACAATTGAATCTGATCTCGCATGGCACATTTTGTGCTGCTGCTGCCTTCGTTGATTACATTTTTCTGCATCTGAGCAGTTGCATCCATATGCAAGTAAGGAAAAAACTTGGCGTGATCTTTTCAGGTACTTTGGGTCAAGTGATAATTTGGCTGCCAATACCTCAGAGGCAAATACATCTGCCATTATCCACTCAGCAGCAGTGCCTCTGTATCAGCTTTCCAGCCATAGAAAAAAAATTCTGTAATTAGGAGACCTTGGGACAGAGAGAAGTTGTTGGATGCAGACTCAGTCAGGCATTTTTAGATACATTTGCTGTTTATGCCCAGTATGTGATTCCAACTTTCATCACACTCAAAAGTGAGTGAAGAGCAAAGCTCTCCCACCTCCTGCACCGGGGCAGAACAGCTCTGTTTGGACAATTTCTTCCTCATCATTTTAAACCTATCTCAAGCTCCTGCTCCTAATTTTGTGTGATGTTATCACCACAGAAACATCCTTTACGGTTGGCTAATCACTGCAGCAAGCAAAGGACTTCTTATGCATTGGCTTGTGTTCAGTTTCTTCTGGAGCTCGCCACCTCCCTGGCTGATGGCCACGGGAGCCTGAGGGTGCTCCACCCAAATGGGGTACAATGCCCGGATGACTGTGGTACGACCATAAGGGTTGGTTTTCTGCTGCTCTACCTGTCAAGGGAGCTAATCAGCGCTGCCGACTTTCACCTTTGAGGGCTGGACCACTCTTTCAAGAGGTTATTCAAAACCGGAAAATCCAGACACATCGGAAAGCCACGGCAAAGGAAAGAAAACTTTCCACAGTGCCTATTTCACGTCAACTTTACTGCTCTGAACCCTTTGCACCTTTGAAGAAGCAAGCCGGCAGAAAGAGGTGTAACCTCACCATGTGGGAAGCAGACTGTCAGATGCTTGCATTACTCGCCCCTCACCTGGAGCAGGTAGCTTAGAGAGCTACCAAGGGAGAATAAATGAAAGATGGTCTGAAGCACACGAAAGCTGGTGAGCCTATGTCGGTGCCTTGCCAGCAGGGAGAGCTTTTTGACTCCCAGTTCTATGAAGTGGAGCAGTTAAGTATAGCTTATCCAGATAAAAGGACTTTCCTCTGAGAACGTGAATTAACAAGCAAGTTATAACTGGTGCCTGATCTTAAGCCTGTGCTTCTAGCATGCGATTAGCTGGGTTTCTCCTCCTTTTAGATTTTTAAAGCCCTGAAAGCCACCACCCTGGTGAGATCTGCATGCCAGCCCCAGCCAGAAAGCATTGCGCCCCCACAGCACCCACCTGTGCCCCAACAGTCGAGCTTCTTTTCGAGCAAAATGTAGAAAAAGAACCCCACAGAAATGCAACTCTCTCCTGTGGGAAAGATGGGCGGAGAGCTATTACAAAAATAAAAAAGTTCTGCATTATAACAAGTCTTTGCTCTTGGAGACACAAATAAAAAAAGTTTCACGATTTCTTGCTCTGAGAGGTAGAGTTGCAGCAGGTAAAGCTTGTTAGGCTCTGGATGTTTCAAAGCAGTTGAAGGCTGAGATCACTGTTCTTCCAACAGCTGTGTTTGGGCATGATGTGGTAGGAAGGTGCAGCTGGTGCCAGGCTTTGCTCAGCTCCCACTGAGCCCAGTGACCCATCAGTGGTGGTACCTGCGCTGGGACCAGAGCAGCTTGGCTGTTTGCTGTGGATGATCTGGTGAAGGACAGACATTTTTCTCTGTAACTGGCTGCTTGTAATCTATAGTAAAAAATCTTATGGAAAGAAGCTGTAGCTAAGATAATTTCAGGCCTAATATTTCACCAACAGTTGTGTGGCACACTTCAAAACAGCTTGATCCTTGCTTCTGCCACAAAGATGCATGGAGTGGCTCAAGAGGAGCAGAGCCCTGCTGTATGAGCATCTGTCCATGTCCCGTGTGTCGCCATCAAGAATGTATAGTCTAAAAAGATAAAGGGAAAAAATCCTGGGAAAAAAAGAAAAACACAAGTTAGAGGGACCTCTCAGGCCATCACAGACCAGTTTGTCTTCTTGTAGGTATCTGCTCACCTAAGAGAGGTGAGGGCATCACCCTCCCCTACATCTTAGGAGAAGCTGACATGACTAACTTTAGAAGGCTTCTAAGTCTAGAGGTAAGGTGAATGAGTGAAGAGATTGGCATGGCAAAGTCCGTGGCCAAACTGGGAGATGACTGCAGGTGTTTCCAGGCTGCATTCAGTACCTTTATCACGTAATCAATACAGACGAACAAGGTGATAGGTTAGCTTTATTTGAAATAATATTTGAGCATCATAAAGCAGGACGGTGCACAGGTTATTGCAGCAGCACCAGAATATAATGACTTTAAATTGATCTATTCAACTGTTTAGAAATTTCGCGTGAAAGAATTCACTCCCTGGGAGATTGTTTTTTTGGAAAAATACAGCTGCAGAAGGAATGTTTGTGGCTGCTTTCTCCGTCTCCAAAAATAAGCTGATAAATGAATGTCTCGCCCTAGATTCTGTGCGGCTGTATGACGGACTGGGGGAAGGTGGTGCTGGGCACCAGGGTGGGCAGTGCCGACCTCCTCCGCAGCGAGGAGGAGGCCGGGTCAGCCCTCGCCAAGGTGAGCGGCAGGGAAGGCTGCGGCCATCTGTCGCACAGTTGGTTGACCCGCCTGGGATTAATCTTTTCTCAAGAGGACGTGCAAAGGAAAGGTGTCAGTGTCCTCCAGCCTACCACCACTAATTAACTGGCATCTTTGCTGATATTAATTGATACCATTGCTGCTGCAGGAAAAAAGCCAGAAACTGAGCAGGGGTGTCTGTCTCCTCTTCCTGAAAATTAGTTTATTGCGACGCGGGCTGAGATGTGCTAGCAAAAAGGTGAGAAGAAGCTGTGCTCAGCCCCTGCCCAGGTGGCGCCTGCTGTATGGCAGCATGGAGGATGCCAGTCCCATGGAGGATGCCAGTCCCACGGGGGATGCCAGTCCCATGAGGGAAGGATGCTTGGGGGCTCGTTGCCCTCTGGCCACCAGAACAAGGTAACTATGCAGAAGTGCTAGAGCAGGTGCCAAACAGATACGTGGAAGAGTCAGAAGGTTGGTACCTCGTGCTGATTTCATTAAAGCCCAGCAGGGGCAAGCCAGCAAGACCCTTGGTATTTCAAACCTGTGTAAATGAAGAGGTTTGATGTGTCTGACTTTACACCTACAGCTAGGTATTGCTGCGGTGGCTGCGTGTCCCACCAAGTACCCCATTTTGTAGGAATCAAAGGTCAGCTTCAGGAGGTATCGATTCTGGCACAACTTGTCCAATTGACGAGGACTTCTGGGAAAAAAGAATAACTGTCTTTACCATGATCAGCTGCTGAAGTTGTGATGGTACTAGACAAGACTGGGACAGGAGACAGGACACCACTCCCCTTGGGAAATTGTGATGGCTGGCACTATGCTCCCCAAAACAATCAAGGGACTTTCCATGTAAGGAGATAATAGAGAATGGCGACATGGACCGATGTTGTCCTGCAGATGTGGTTGTGCCAGCTGTGGTTACCTCCTCTGCGCATGCTCCCTCCTCTGCCTCGACTTAGATGAGCTGGGTTGGTGCAACCAGCCAGGACCAGGCAACTGCAGAGCTGCTCTCCTGAAGCCCCTGAAGATGTCCTTTTGCCATCCCTTTTGCTGTCAGAAGCATGAGGGGGAGGTGGTAACTTCCCTTGGAGAAGTCATGGCATTCAGCGGGAGGCAGTGTGGTTTTCCGTCAGCTCGTCTGTTTGCGAAACGAATGTTTGGCTGCGAGCGTGTTGCGCAGAGCGGCCAAAAGGAGATGGGGAAACGAGAAGCAGAGCTGGATGGGGCGAATCTTGCCCATCCTGTCGCCCTCCTGGTGCCTGCTTCCCTCCAGCCATTCTTTCACCGCAGCCTCCTCCTGTTCCCTGGCTCCGAAAGCCTGCAGAAGTCCAGCCTACATTCGCCGCATGCCGTGCAAAAATGAGTCAGTCATTAAGGCTTTTAAAGATGACGGAAGCACAACTGACACACATGTATCTAGTGCGTGGGATAGGCGAGCAGCAGAAAAACATTGTACGGGTGAGTGATGTGCCAAATTTGTTTTCACTTGCTGCAAAGAGCAATTTTGTCCGTTATGGGCGAGCAATAGCAATTTTTTAATTCTTTTTTATTTTTTTTGGTAGCTGCAATTGCATAGTACTTTGTTCCACAAATGAACCGGTCTGTGTTCTTACAGGAAAGAGCCAGAATATTTTGATTTTTCAGAAAGACCAAGAAACATGTGGCATGTTCAGCTACTCTATTTCATGTATGCGATTTTGCTGTTTTTCTTGAAAAGCAGACATTTGGTAGGAAACTTCATTTTTTCTCTCAGATTTGGAGGGTATTAGTTTTCCTTTTATGTAATTATTCCAGCATGCCCAGGTTAGTAACTGTCAGTTTTACAATTATAAAATTAAGATAGATAAACCCAAGTGGTGACTTGGGTGAGAAAGTAACGGCCTGCTCAGCTTTCAGCCATCTAGGTCTAGATGCTGAATTTTGCATGCCCGTGTTTTGTTGACTTGTTTTCAAGTTTGCAGTGTTTCTGTATCCTCCATTCTCAGGGAAATTTTGGGGATTTTTTTGTATATAAACAATTTACAGATCATTATGCTTCAAGGTCATTTAGATGTGGTGTTAGGGGATATGGTGTAGGGGAAAACTTTGCAGAGTGGGGTTGATGGTTGGACTCGATGATCCCAAGAGTCTTTTCCAACCTAAATGATTCTATGATTCTAAGGTAGGAATAATCCTCATAAATGACAGCCAGACTATCTTAGCCCAAGAGAGCCACCTTCTTCCACTCAGTTTGGAGTCGCTCAGTTAAGTGCAGGGCCCTCAGGCTGGGTTTGCAGACCTACCTGCAGCTTCCACCTATTAGTGTTATCTCCCACCAAAAAAAAAAAAAATCGCTCATTTTAGCCAATACAGCCTCAGTCACAATATTTACGGATGAAAAGTCTGTGAGAACCAGGGTTTTTTTCTTGCCAAGCTTCTTTCCCCTTGCCCCTTACTGTGGCTGTGGCTAACCAAGTGACGCATTGCAGGATGTCATCTGACAACACTAAAAATCATCGCGTAGCCACTTTCTCCCAGCGCTGAGAAAGGACCTGCGCTGGAAGAGCTGGGTGGTACCCGGGGCATCGCCCTCTGCCCCAGTCTGAGCCCTGTCTCAAAACTTCTCCCCTTGCCCCTCCGCCTGCCCCTCTCCCATCGCCCGTTTTCATAGAAGGAGGTGGCACCATGAGCCATTCACACCTTACCTCAAACCCAAGGGAGCTTTTGGGAATTACATAGTATATAGTAGTTCTCTGCTGCCCAGGAAAGGATGGTTTCTAGAGTGCATCCCAGTCGCTTACAAAGAGCAGAGAGTTTATTGCTGGAACGGCTCGGGCTGTACAAAGGGTCTGGCAGACTGAAAGGAAAACCTCTGCAGAAAATATTTGGCAGCTCTTCTGCCCCAAAACCCATCTACCTGTGCACAAACTGGGCTCTGCACATATCCTCACGTATTCACCAGGAGCAGATGATAGCTGTTTGCATTATATCTCAGTCAGACCTTTTTTCCCATGCTCTCCTTGTCTTGTATTACAGGAAGGCAGGCAAAGAGTTTAAATATATTAAAAGATTCCAAAGCTCTTTTTCTCTCTTTTTTACAAATGCTAATTTAGATTTATCACACTGAGCTGGGAACATTTTATGGGACCTCTGACTTAAAATGTTGGCAACACATTGCGACAGAGGTCTGCCTTTCCTTTTCAAAAAGACATGGAAATATT
Organism: Rynchops niger; assembly: GCA_013400035.1. Classification (NCBI taxonomy): domain Eukaryota; kingdom Metazoa; phylum Chordata; class Aves; order Charadriiformes; family Laridae; genus Rynchops; species Rynchops niger. The sequence continues at coordinate 800,690 of VXBH01003594.1, forward strand.
AAGCTGGAATGGGCTGAGATGGCCAGCCAGCTGTCTGCTATTTGAATCCCATGAAAACTCACATACAGCTGCAGATTCAACTTTGTTCTGGTCAAATACGGCAGTCCTGGAATGTGCATCTTTCCACTGGGGCATGAATAGTGTCAAAATTTATGCTATTCTCTTGGCAGTATGGATTAAAAGCTGTTTGATAGTTCCCTAAAGGCATGTGTAAATGGGGAATTATTCAGGAGTGGATTGGTTTCAAAGGAGGTCCCACAAAGATCAATTCCTGACTCTTCTTCTACTGAACATTTTAATCAGTGATTTGGAGCGGGGGAAAGAAAAAAAAGAAACCAACAAAAAAGCAAACCAAAAAACAAAAAAGGGGAAAGCATGTCTGAGAAATTTCAAGGTGGCAAGAAAGTCATGTACTAGCATGGACACAAGAAACCCATGGGCATTTTAGCACAGCCAAATATGAAACTGATAGCCTGTAACTGCAGAGCATAGGTTGCATTTACAGAACTCGACCTTGCAGGTATGCTGAGAAATACCTGAAGCATCATAAAATACGTCTGCTGCTGTTCAGCGGGTCTGAACGAGCTGTGATCAGAAGCTGTAGAACTAGGACAGGTTCCAGAAAGAGGAGCAGGAGAAGGAGGAGGGTGTGTCGTCCATCTTCCCCGCATCACGCATGACCATCGTCGAAATGGACTATCCATTACCTGCATCCTTGTTGGAAGGACATTGAAAACACAAGGAGAGCTCAGAAAAAAGCCAAAAACCAAGGAATGTGATAGGAAAAACACGCTAAATAATGAAATGATCCAGGAGCTCCATCAGTTTTACTTAAGCAGAAGGAAGAAATATGATCACAGCCTATAACTACTGACTTATGGAACCGGAATTTGAGGGCTCTTTATTCTGCAAAGAAAAGCATAACAGCAGGCAGCGGCCTGGTGTTGAAAATAGAAAACTTCAGATGAGAAACGGGGCACAAATCATTAAGTATGTGGTTTCTCCAAGTCTGCTTAGCTTGTTGGTTTTTACAGTTCTGGAAATTTTAAAATCAATTGATTTTTTTCTAGAACAGATGCTCTTGCTCCAATTAATTTGAATAAAACTTATGGTCTGCCATATGCAGACGGTCAGAGAGATGGTTGTAAGCAGTTCCCCCTGGACTTTTAATTTATGAGAATAAAACCCAAATTATTTCACGTGCTCCATACGTATTTGATGCAATACAGAAATCTGTCACCTATATGCAAGTTCTGATACAATCGTGCCCGTGATGCAGCAAGGCCTGGCTTGCTTGTTTACTTAGACTGAGATACCTAAATTCTGCTTACAGCCTATTTTGGGCACCAGTGATATATATGACGGCAGCATCCTCTGCGAGGAGACATGGGCCTCTTGTCCTCCCACTCCAGCTGTCTGGGAGCTAGAAGAAGGGGACAGGCTGGCTGCGGCTGCTCGTGTCTGCTTGCCAGGGACCGGGGAGACACCCCACGCTTCATGTGATCTTACCAGGATTTGCGAATAATAAAGGTTTGCTTTGTAGCAAACGGCCTTGCTGTTCCCCCAGATGCGGGAATTAGTTCTACCACCGTGCACGCGGCGTTCAGCAAAGGAAAACAAAAGGCCTAGGCAAAGCTCCTGCGCTAGTTGAGTGCAAAGAACAACACATAAAGACACAGGAAAGGATGAGGCAGGAAGATTTCTGTGGCTAAATCAGTTAGTAACGCTGGCATCCTGGAAGCACGGCATTGCTTTCTTTTTTTGCGCTCCCTTTCTATTTTTTAAGAGTCCTGTGTCCTTGGTCAGAAGGAAATACCACCCCGGGGGTGAGAGTATAGGAAGCGTACAATGGGTTTTATTCATACCGAGAATCCCAAACCACTCCAGCACTAACAAATTGAAAAAAAAACCAAACCAACAATAAATGAAATGAGGAAGCTGGTGGATGTGTAAGGAACATTGTGAATGACACGCTGCTAATAAAACTAATTCCCTCTCTGAACAACTCACATCTCACAAAAGCATTCTCCTTTGAATAGGAGAGCCTGAATGAACTAAAAAATTGTGCCTCTCATATAGCCTTTTTGTGTGAATGAATCATAGTTCTGGTGCAGAAAGTTAAAAAAAGGTCTTTTAAAAAAATTTACAGCAAGGTAACCATAAAATTTCCGTGTAAAGCATACAATGAGTTCCTTTATTAATCTTTATCTTGCAAATTGACCAGTATTATTCCCCCCGTTTTGATCTCATTTTATTTCCTATGTAAAGCCAAAAGGCTGCAATTCGAGGGATGCTTTAATGTATGCCCCGAGTGTGATGATATTTGCATAACAGTAGCTTTCAGGGAGGCTCTTGTTTTCCACAAACTGCACTGCTTGCTTACACAGTATGAAAACCTTGATTGGATTTATGGCCCATTAAGAATTCTGTTCATTAGGCACCCAACCCTGCAGATACCTCAGCAAATCTTCAGTTTCATTAACAGCCCCGTTTCAAGTAAACACAGCAACCGAAGGGTATGCGGTTCGGCCTAAGCGCACACACAACCAGGCTCTCGGGTGCGATTGTCCATTCCAAGCGGCAAGAGACTGCGGATGGAGGATGGAGTGAAGGGGATACCCGCACCGCCCCCCTACCACAGCTCTCAACTCAACTATTAACCTGCTCCCTGTTTGAGAAAAGTTGGGGGGAACTCAATGGAGATAATGATCTGACCCGTAATTTGTTCCTTCAGCAGCCCAGACCCTGCGAACGGGCCAGCAATGCTCAAACTGATCTCTAATGTCATATTTGACTAGCATAGCATGGAAAATTGGGTATATTCACCGTGGACAAGATGGATTGTTCCCAAACATTAATATTCTTCACTAGTTACTTTTGACAGTAGAGCGATAACTAATGGATATTTATAATCTACTACCTGTGATTGATACAGAGGAATTCTTATGCATTTCATGTTGACTAAATTATAGTACTTTCAGAAATAACTAATATTTCAGTTATTAATACATCCAACTGTGAAAAATCACTAATCATCATGACACTCTTATCACGGGTCCAAAATAAAGATTTCACTGAAATCTGGAGGGAAGTTATTTATCTACATAGGGAAAATTACCAATGAATTTACAGCATGGTTCGTTGCTTCTGTTAACTGAGGAGTTCGAGGCAGATAATTTATTTCACAATTGACATATTAGGATATCCACACTAAGCCATTGTTCAATATTGGAGAGTTTTTCGTTCATACGCATCTGTAGAAGAAATGCTTACTCTCCTGAAGTTAACAGCAAAACGCCCACTGAAACACCTGCAAACGAGGTACCGCCTTTCCAAAACCATTTTGCATTTTGGAATTGGAAACTCGTTCATTGCCTCTAACCCTCTCTTGGTGTGCAAACATCAACAGCTGCACCTCAGGGTCACTTATCTCTTTTTCCATGAAAAAGATAACTTGTCTTTGTCTCACCAGCAACTTGTAACACTCAGCAGCAGCTTCTCAAGTGTGGTGTGCCAAGGCCTGTTTCCCTTCATAGAATCACAGAATGGTTCGGGTTGGAAGGGACCTTAAAGATCATCTAGTTCCAACCCCCTGCCATGAGCAGGGACACCTCCCACTAGACCAGGCTGCTCAAAGCCCCATCCAGCCTGGCCTTGAACACTTCCAGGGATGGGGCATCCACAGCTTCTCTGGGCAACCTGTTCCAATGTCTCAACATGGTGAAAAATTTCTTTCTAATACCTAATCTAAATCTCTCCTTTTTCAGTTTAAAACTGTTACCCCTCGTCCTATTGCTAGACTACCTCATAAAAAGTCCCTCCCCGTCCTTCCTGTAGGCCCCCTTTAGGTNCTTCTCATCAACCAACACCCCCAAGTCCTCCTCAGCAGGGCTGCTCTCACGCCATTCGCTGCCCAGCCTGTCTCCATGCTTGGGATTGCCCTGACCCAGGTGAAGACCTTGCACTTGGCCTTGATGAACTTCATGGGGTTTGCATGGGCCCACCTCTCAAGCCTGTCCAGGACCCTCTGGATGGCATCCCTTCCCTCCAGTGTCTTGACCGAACAACACAGCTTGGTGTCACCTGCAAACTTGCTGAGCATGCACTCAGTCCCACTGTCCGTGTCGCCAACAAAGATATAAAACAGCACCTGTACCCAGTACCGACCCCCGAGGAACGCCACTCGTCAGTAGTCCCCACACTGAAGATGGAGTGAGCTGGACACGCTTTGCAGAAGCCACAGATGCTAACACTCCAGGAAGAAGGATACCCTGTCACCTTGCTAGCTCTAACTTGCCTCTCTATGATGCGCTGAGCATATACTATAAGCTATTAAAAATCTGCCTGCATGCCATCTTTGGCCGTCTTTCCTCAGTCTCTTGGTTTATAATATACAGTGCAATATCTTGACTCTTTTATTGTGCCCGTTCCTCATTAAGCAAACCACATATTATCATAACAAGCAACCCTCCCAGCCATCATTATTCCAGCTATTAGGTCTTCTTCAGCCTCTTCATTACTCAGTCACACAGATTTGCCTTATGACTACGCTTATTACCCCTATTTTGACACACACAGACACGCAGTGTGTGACGATGACTCAGTCATCATTATCCCCAAAATGACTGTCTTTAAATATATGGAGTCTTTCAGCATCCATATACAGTCCTCACTCTGCAATGCACTTCCTGCAATAATTTTTGCATGCTTGTATTTCCATTCTATAAGTATAAATTTCTTGTATTAAATCTCAGAAAAGCTAATAATCCTGAAAATGTTCAAAATCAAAAAGCATTATAGTTTTAAAGCAGTAAAAATTTTAAATAACCTTTCTAAAGTGTATATTAATCTCCATTTGCATAGCCTCTGAACTTCAGCACTTTCCTTTATTTTCATTAAGGCAAAATTGGCTCCTCACCATAAAATCAACAATCAGTTGAATATATAATGTACCTGAAGATTCTGGACATTTAAATGAGTTGGGCCACTAGTTCTTTCTCACAATTTTTGCTGGTCTGCTTCTACGCCCATGCCCATCTTGTCTTACTTTACTGCAGCAGCACCCAGGGGAGAGCAGGAGGTGGGACTGGAACGGGGGTCTCTGCCATGCCCCACACCCTGCACAAGTGCCGAGTCCAGGGGTGCCTGCACCAAAACTTTCCAGGACAAATGGGCAGGAGAAGAGGAGCGGAGGAGCAGCGGCAGCTCCTCTGACATGCCGAGCAGCTCAGTGGCACAGTCAAGTTTGGATGCCTCGTTCACTGGTACTCCGGTGAAACATCAGCCAGGCTTGATTTTACAAAGATTCATCCTATGAGGCCCCCAGTCCAGTGCACAGTGGAAATGGTAAAGCCTTTGGCTGAGTCTGCTGGGGTTGTTGCTTCTTTGTGGTCTTGTCATTCTTGCTCTTCTTTTTCTGCCTCTAATAAGAAGCAGCCTTCTCCCCTTGCCTTTCTCCTTGCTTGCTGTTCACTTCTTTCCCTCTCCTTTAACGCTGCAAGAGCAAATGATGAGAAGCCGTTTTTATTTAAATTGCAAGAAGGACTTCTGAGAACACTTTGTATCAATGTTTTGTGCATGGAAGTCAATTCACGTTTTCATCTCCCTGTGAACTGTTCCATGTTCCTGGACATGTGATGGTGTCCTTTTTTCATGTGATTCATTGGCAGCCCCCATGAGGAACGTGCTGCTGGTCTGACCACATCCCTTGCGACCATGAGCTTCTCCTAGCAGGTCTGGTGTCACCCTGTGCTTGCCCAGGACTCAGCAGTCCTTTTCATCTTTGGTTTTAACAGCTCTGACTTCAGTGAGCCGCAGCTGGAAAGAGATGGCCTGGTGCCCTGGACATTTAAGCAGGTGCTTCGCAAAGGTCCTGTTGAGTGAGGTTACTCTCATGTTCTGCCGCAGATGGATGGAGAGCAGAGGGCTGCACCTCTCCTGGGCCCATGCCTGCCCACTTGCCCACCTTAGTTAGGGCAGAACCGCTAACAGGAGCCTCTCAGTTTTTCAAAACTTTTTCACTGTGCCTCTCTCTGAGTCCATCTTTCAGAGGTCGCAGCCTGCTTTTAGGAATCACAAAATTAACATTTTAAGAATCACAAAATTAAGGTTTTAAGATTTGTGTTAATGATGTCTTTTATTATGCTTCCAATACAAATCCTTCATACCTTCCCATCTCTCACCATCTTCTTTACCCACTGTCACACACTGAGTGGGCTCATATAGTTTAAATTTTTAGGAGAGTAAACTTTTTAAGTTTGCGTTGCACTTTTTCTCTGCTTTATGGCATTCCAAAGTGCCCAGGTCACAGATAGATATAAAATGACTCCATTTATATTAAGTAAATGACACTACTGGGCTCACTTTGCTTTTATTCCTACTCATTTTAGTTTGAAGTCTCTTCCACCATATTATAGATAAATGTTTGCCAAAGAAAAGGGTTCAACTTGGTGCCACTTAAAAGACAAAAGAGAAAAATGGCAGCAAACATCATTCTTCAGACAGTTTTAAAAGCTGTCACAATGTGTTTGCATCCCTGAAAAGGATCATTTTAAACTCAAACTTAGCCGTTTGAAGAGAGAAATGAAGGATATTGCCTTAAGGTGAATTCTGGAAGAGAAGAAGGTAGCCCATAGTCCCAACCCCAGCCCCCAGTCCCAGCCCCAGCCCCAGCACACACAGCCCCAGAAATGGGAGTGTGCAAAAAGATTTGCACAGAGAAGGCTGTTCGCAGTTCTACGCGCCCCTTTGGGTACTACCAGCTCAGCAGGGATGGCGTGCTGGCCAGCTGGCATGGGCACTTAAAATGTAGGTACCTCACTAACCACTTCTAAATCCAGTACCTCTTTAGATATGTACTTTACTACCACTGCTGAAATCAAATCTTCTTCCATAACTTATCTAAACAGGCACCCGGGGCGTGATCCATTCCACTCATTTGATTTAGCCAATACTGCTTCTCTATGAATTTGTGTACTTAAAGGAAAATGGTGATAAAATAAAAAATCCATACTACTGCAAGAAACACGTGGTCTTTAAACTTAGGTTTTTCTGGAGAGGCAGCCCTCAGAAACAAAACTCTCTTCCCTTCTCTTTTGTCCTTGCATGGTCTCTTCCAGCTTCTCCACTCTTTTTGGCTGTGCCCTTCGAGAAGCTTTTCTGAATCCTGCGTTATATCATTTGACATTTTGGGTCTTGTGCTGCGTCATTGATCACATAGAGAGGAATTCAGCAGCCTAGCTTCCAGGCTTGGTCGCTACCTGCGATAACTGCTGTACACTGAATCAGGAACATCTCTATCTTTTTGTGTGTTTGAACTGCTTAATCCAACCTCAAACAAGAATGTAGAGCATATCATTTATCAACACCCATCCAGCAATATGCTTCAGCAGCTCAGCTGAATTTGTATTTCGGCCCTGTAGTTCACGCGTGACTTCTAGAGGCTTTCAAGAAATTCTTGCGTATTTCTGGGGATGTGCAGGCGGGTTTGAAGATTTATGGTTTCTCAGTGGCATTTTCACGTATAATTATTGCTAAAAGTGAATTCCAAGAAGGTGTCAGCATTTCTACTGCAACATAAACTTGGGGTAGTTTTTCTTCCATGTGGAATGATTTATATCCCTTTCCCTTTTGAAACCCTGATTTACAGTTAAACTAGGGATCTCAGCAAAAGTTGGTTAGCAAGAAGCAAGCCTCATGCTTTCAGGTAGATGGTTATTTCCCTTTCTCCTTTACCTCAGTGACAGCCACTATTCTCTTTATTAACGACCTGGGTACAGACTGCTTTGGTATTCTGACAGCTCAGCGTACATCTCAAGCCGCAAGGAGAATGTAATTTGTGGGTTCTGTTTTAATATTTATTTGGGGGTCTAACAATTAGAAAAGATATGGTTAAAGTTCACAGGGATTTCCTGTGGTTTTACTTGGGAATGACATCTTAGATTTCCTGAGAAATCTGTAGTATTTGTTTAGTGGCTTGCTGCTGTTTATCTTGCAAAGAATTTAATACAAAGTGGCCTAAGGGGGAAAACCGTTACCATCCTATTTGGCTTCAAGTTTGCAGTTTTACAGTCTAGGAATCGTATATTTTCTATAATTTTCTTGGGATTCTATTGAACTCAACATGAATATGTTTCTGACATAAAATCTTGGATCTGAGCTTTCAAAGAACGCATCAGTGTAATGCTGTTCTTCAACATAAAATGAGCATCGCAAGCAGCATCAACATCAGAAAAATTGCTGCACTTACTTCGGCGTGCTGGTAGTTTGGGTTTTGCTAACTGCCAGAATTAGACCTTTGTTAGTGTTGTGCACCTACAGGTGCGAAGGCTTCCCAAAGAAGAGGGCATTGTCAGGCCAGTGAATCAAACTGAGTCACACAGAAGAACAATCTTTCAGTGTCACCATCAAATTCAGCTGCTCACTCCATGAAGCTGAAATCCATGACATAGTTCATTTTTCAGCTGTTGAGCACATTCACATAATGTCGCTCATTCACTCGGTGTTGCCTACTTCACGTATGAATGTGCATTCACTCGAAAAGCCCATGAATACCCTTAGGTTTACAACACAGATATTGTAGTGTGGTGCATTCAGCGTATCTGCATAGCTCTAGGACTCACATGGCAGTATGAATTAACCAGAATTAGAATGGTTTCCAACTTGAAAAGATACCACAATACTATTAAGAAGATTTAGTCTGTTTTAGTCATACAAAAAAAAAAAAAAACCACTAAAAACACCCAAACAGAAATCAGAATTCTTGTATGAGGTCTGGGTTGTTGCAAATTTCCTCCAAACTGAAGCTGAAGAATAACCCCCTTTTTTCCCCTTTTTCCCCATCTAGAAAATACACAAAAAATAATTCCTTAAAAAACTGCGTAGACAAATGTATTAGTATAACTATAGCAGAGACGTTCCTGTATCAGTGATAGTCTGAGCATATAGGGAAGGCAGGTTGGCAGGTAGAATGAATACTCGATACCCTAATATAAAGTACGACATCTACCTACGACAGGTTACCTTCATACTGTTTTCTGTTTCTCTTCGTCACTGACTTTAACATGTATTTATCTCCAGAGTAAAAAGGTGCATATCATTTGAAAGGAAATCTTGCCATTTTCTAGGTAAAATGCAAGAACACTGTAATCCTATCCCCATTTTGTAACTAGATGGGCCTTCTATATTTCCTCAGATCTGTCCTCACGCCGTAATAATCTTTAATCAATGTATTAAGTGCTGTGAGGGCAGAGTTAGCACTTGTCTGTCTTCACAGCTGGTAGAGGGAACAAACCCTTTGCACTTTCAGTTACTGAATCCTCTGCAGAGGTCCAGAACAGGTTGATTTCAGGTACATAGAACTCACTCTGGTCTGGCCTCCAGCCAGCTCAAGACTTGCTCTGAAGCCAAAAAAAAGTAGAAACACTCTTTATGGCACTATAGACCTATAGACCTTACTGCTTTCTCCACATTCTACTATTTTGTCTGTAGCCACAAAATCCTTCCCGCCCGGTTTTTCTGCCTCCAGCCCCAAGACAGAATGGCCACTGCAAACGTGCATCAACACCCCTGCCAGCAAGCTGAAAGAGCTCCTGCTTTCCTTGGGAAGGCAGTAAGTTGTGTTATCACAGCTTATTACAAGAGTTCTGGTAGAGCAGATCCTTGCTCTTTGGACCAGAATACATATTTATCAAAACCTGACAGCTTTTTAGTCAGCAGTATATCATTTTACTTCCACAAATCTCATTTGTTCTGGTGTGGCCAAAAAGAGAGATGCACAGACCTGTATAAAAATCAAGGACAAAAACAAATCGCAAAGGCAAAAAAATGAAATTAATTGCAAATTGTGAAGGAAACACAGCTGAGCTCTACTAGCTGCATTTCAGGACCTTTCTTTATCTCGTTGCCTGATGCTGTATGGGTGCAAGACAGAAGTACATATGAAGCAGTGACTCTAAGCATCTCATGGTAAAACTTATAGTGTTCTGGACGGTTACGTCTTGGTAAGAGAAGTCAGCACATAAGCATATTGCAGCACAACATGCAGCTGTGTGGAAGCATCACAAACCATTCATATTCTCTGACATGTCCTGAGGGACCAGACCAGCTACAGGAATAATCACTTGAGGCCTTTCTAAAAAAAACCATGAACAAATGAAACAATGTGGAGGAAAAAAGTATAAAGTTCATTTTACTTGTTAGTAGAAAAACACTCAGCAAATTCTAACATTTGGATACTTACTCCCTGTTTACTCTTTTCTCCTGCTGCTTTTCCTTTGAATTGTACAGTATCTGTCATAGTTCAGTACTATTTACTGCTGGACTGGTAGTTTGAGGCCATGTGAAACACTTTGGGCATCTCAAATGTCGCTAGAGACCTGTGTCAAGGCAATTCAGTTGAGCCCTAAATATTATCATTCAGAGGAGCTGAAGACATCTCTGGACTTCATTGCTTATATTATTAGATCTCTATTGTTTACAATGGGGTGCAGGCACCAACTCTTTTCCACTTAAACAGGGTTGCCCAGGGAAGCTGTGGATGCCCCATCCCTGGAGGTGTTCAAGGCCAGGCTGGATGGGGCTTTGAGCAGCCTTGTCTAGTGGGAGGTGTCCCTGCCCATGGCAGGGGGGTTGGAACTAGATGGTCTTTGAGGTCCCTTCCAACCCAAACCATTCTGTGATTTGTGAAACTGAGGCGTCTAAAGATGCCCACTTCTGAATAGAATCATTAAACATGGGGAAAGTTATACAGTTTATCAGAAAAGAGATGAGGCATATTAAGAATCATAGCTGGGGCTATCTGACAGACTTTGTGGCGGAACATAACTCTGTCTGTGGGCTGGGGTATTTCTACCAGAACCACAAACAGTGCACGAATCAGTGCAAGATTATGAAAATATCCAAAACATTGGAAAAAAACGCAGGAGTTAGTGACCTCTCCAGTAATGTGGTCTGGACGTCCAGGAATACAAGTTCCACCAAGTGAGTTGACCGGGGGGATTTGAATCATCACTGTTCAGCTGGAAGGGGAGGCCATGAGCACGAGTCTACAACACTGCTGAAACCATGCACAAACTCAGTGACTGTTTTCGCTGTGCCTTCAATACTCTTATTTAATGTTTTTACAAATAAATTCGATGCAAAGTGAGAGCAAGCTATTGAAAGGTGCTAAAGACACTTAGGTACAAGGGTTTAAATATCAGAAGGGGAAAAAATTAATGACTTTGCAGACTCCCATAATAGAAATGAAATTACATGCAAAAGCATGAAAGGCAGGCTAATGTACATCCAGACAAATAATAAAAATCTCTGCTATAAAACAGCAGGAGTGTAGAGGACAAAGGAAGAAAAGGACCTGGTAGCATTAGTTATCGTTTTGATTATGATAGGTTACCAATTTGATGAGGCTGTGAAAAATGCAAATGCAATCCTTAAACATTAGTATGTCTAGCAGAAATGGAGAGGTATTAATGCCACCGCATTAGGCATCAATGAGATATCATCTGTACTGCTGTATGCAGTAGGAGATACAAGTTCAAGAAAGATGAATGTGAGCTGAAAGAGAGAAAGACTATTGGGAAGGTTATACATAAAGAATATATTACCAATATATATATAAGGAAGACATTAAAAGTGGAGTTGTTAATACCACATTTTTCTAGGCTGAAAGAAGTGAAGTCTGGGGCAGGGGGAATACACTCTCTATGCAGAAGCAAAGAATTGAGACAGAGAGAGCAGAAACATAATGTTGCTGAAATAACAATGGGGCTAAAGTGCCAAGGAATAGCATGGAACCTATGATAGGTGAAGACCGGGCCTGATGATTTTGGAGTTCCTTTTGTCCTTGCGCTGCAGATTTTATTTACTTTGTATTTACTTTGGTCTGCTGCACCAGCGAGTTGCATACGTTCAGTGCAGTTAGTTGTGCTGCTTCTTCTGGCCCATAAGCAATCAAAAAAGTTCTTTCACACTAAATAAAAATAAAAATAGACCACACAAACCCAAGTAAAACCAGCATTAGTGCATGTCATTCACTAAAATGTCGATGATGGTTCCAGGGAGTATATGGACAAATGGATGTGAATGCTCTCTGCCGAGGAGCCAGGGAATGGGTGACTTTCCTATAGATGGGATGGGGTCTGTCAAAGAAATCTCATGAGAGCCAGCATGAGATACCAGCCAAGAGATCCTGAGCAGCCCTCAAGGGATCTTGAGTTGCGAGATCACCAGTGATCTGATGCAGCAATAAACAGATTTATTTCGTTACAGAACTGTGGAGAATCCATTTCAGAGGCCGATGTCGCAGCAGAGCTTAGAGGAGTGTTCACTGCAGGCTGATGAGAGGCCAGGAAAGTCAGGACAAGGCAGGCAAATCCAGCTCTCTAATGTGCTCCAGTCCTTGACGAATGACGCTTTATACGTGGTGTCTACAACCAACTATGTTTAAGGCTGGGAATATATATATATATATTTCTTATTTTAAAGCATCAGAAGAAATGTGCTTTTACCTTAGTTCATCTGTTGAGTAACAATGCACATCACTAGCATGAATAAAATTATTCCTCTTAATATGTAAATAACTAGATACAGGAAGAGCTATTTGAATGAATCGGACAAAAGTGGAGGCTGTGGAGGTGTTTGCAATCACCCTGAAAAGGGAGCTGCCTGTCAGCCCTCCTCCTTCCTCATATCAGCATTTCCCTGCATACCCTCTGGAATATCTTGGTGTACTGCTTTTTTCCTCCATCCTGCATGTGTGAAGCAGAACCCATAAAATTACCCAGAGTTTTTAACTTCAGAGCTAAAGCGGGCCCAGACATCCCAAAACTTCCCTGGGATCTCATCGGCACTGAAAGATGTCATGGGAGGAAACCAAAATGCTGTAACTTACGGGATCGTAGTTTGTTCTGCATCAAAGGCTGTTCTTAACTATTGCTTCTCTTTGGGTCACATCCCAGGTGTGTTTGCTTTTTCCTTTCATATTTACATGCTATACACAGTATTGTTTCATAGAGAGCAATCTTCGTGAGCTCTTCTCTTTAGAACAAGACCGTGCTGCTTCCGCCTCTGGGGCGCGGGAAAGGTGTGAGCTGCGGTGCAAAGGCAGACAGCAAAAAACTGGTGGGGGTATCTTTGGATCTTTGCGGTGTTTACCTATCACTAAGCAGTAAAGAAATGGAGAATTAAAAGGCAAACCAAGCAGGTGATCTGGGATCAAAAGCAGCCTAAAACTTTCATGGTTTAGGAAACATGCAAAAAGAAAAAGAATAAAAAGAAGCCAAAATCATAACAGAAGGAATAATTTCCAGTTCTTTGATAGATTGCATTTGTCAGTGCTTCCTGACACTGGCCTGATTCCGTACTTTTAGGATTGTTGGGAAAACTCCTGCTGACTTGACAAAACCCAGAGCTCGTCTGGTGCTGAGTACAGCTGACACTCACACTCCGATTGTTCATCTCATTCTGATACGCCGCAGCTTCTCAGCATATGATATTGCATTTCCCCGGGCTTACAGGGCAGTTTTTGCCGTACTGAAAAAGGCTAATCTGGTAAGTAAGCAAAAAACTGAATCTCCGAATATAAACTATGAGAATCAGTCAACTGGGGAAAAGTCAGGCTGAGTGGGAGGAAAGGGCAGGAAAAAGCAACTGGAGTGTATTTTAAACTCGGAACACTTTAATGTATATAATCATGGCATGTAATCCACATGGGACAAATCTTGCAGGGTTCTTTCAGGGAAAGTTCCCACTTACATCACATGCTCTCTGTGCCTGTAAGGTCACGGAGGCTGTTGCCTTCCCAGAGTTCCCAAGTTTTATATGTATATACTATATATATATATTTAGGATGATACTTCCCAGGGGAGAGCATGTAGAGGTGGTGGGAAAGCTTATGTATTGCAGTGACCCTGAAAGCTATGCTAGTGGAGGGGGTCAACTCTCCACAGGGCTACCCAAGCCTCAGATAGGAACCCAAATTACAGAAACGCAGGAAAGCAGGCGCTCCTCAAGACTAGCTGACCAAGAAGGGATGGCAGAGGCCTCACTCACACGGCAGGACTCAGGCTATTGTGTTTAATAATGTACGGGAAAGAAACTTTCCGCTAGAATTAAAAAAACGGAGAAAGAGATAATATGTCACTTTTCTAGATGATGAACACCAGCGGCTTCACCAAACTTGTATCAAATCCCACTTTCTTCTCCACCCACACTGCACAATGAGGACTCTGGATCTGTGCACAGCTTCCTTTTTCTTTCCTTCTGGTGATGTCCAAATTTTTGCTGTATACTCCATGTTTAAATCCTCCACACACACATACATGTATGAACTTTGTGTAAACTCTGCAGCTGTTAATTACAACTGGAGGCATACTTTTATTTGATGTACCATTGTATAGCTCTGGCTCTGCAACTTTTCTGCTTACAAACCCATCACATCTCGAGCACGTGCAAAAATGTGTAAGTTTGATGTAAGTGGAAATTCACTAGGAAAGCTTGATTGACGTCTCTTGAGGCTTTTCATACTCAAAAGCGAACAGCTGAGTGCATCCTGTCGTCACACCACTGAGTCATTCAGGATGAACTTGTACCCTAAATTAAATTACACAGCATTAAGACAAGAAAGCAATTTTTGGGCACAAATTTTTCTCCCTATGTTTAGAACCACTCGATGCATTCTGTATACCCTGACTGTATAAATACACAAACACATGCACAAATATATATATACACATGTGTGTGTGTGTATGTGTGTGTATATGTATAAATGCTGTGGAGTTATGAGTAGCTCAGTGGCAGAGATGGGGTTACCAGACATTATTTTAACCCTTATGGCTGACTCTGAAGCTCTTCCGTGAGGTAACCGAGGCCATGGCCATACTGATGTATAACTGAATGCCCAGCATGCAGGTTTGAGGTCTGTGGGTAAGACGTCATTTAAAGAAATTGTTTTTTTGGGAGTTTTCTGCAGTCCTTCTGGGGAGCTCCAGGGAGAAGCCCTTACAAAAAAGAGCAAAATTGAAAAGTAAGCTGGTGGGGAGAATAGCTTCCTGCTGTCTCGGACATTTCTGTGGAAGGGTAAGGATGCTGAAACCCAGGAAAATTGGGACAAAATGTGAGCTGGCTGCCAAGCTGAGCCTTCAAAGGGGCTGATGACAAGCCAAGCAGCAGTCATAGAATCATAGAATGTGTTGGGGTGGAAGGTACCTTTAAAGGTCATCTAGTCCAACCCCCTGCAGTAAGCAGGGACATCTTTAACTAGATCAGATTGCTCAGCGCCCCATCCAGCCTGGCCTTGAATGTCTCCAGGGATGGGGCCTCCACCACTTCTCTGGGCAACCTGTTCCAGTGTCGCACCACCCTCATTGTAAAGAACTTCTTCCTAATGTCTAATCTAAACCTACCCTGCTCTAGTATAAAACCGTTTACCCTCATCCTATCGCTACATGCCCTGATAAAGAGTCCCTCCTCATCCTTCGTGTAGGACCCTTTAGGTACTGGAAGGCTGCTATAAGGTCTCCCCAGGGCCTTCTCTTCTCCAGGCTGAACAACCCCAACTCTCTCAGCCTGTCCTCATAGCAGAGGTGCTCCAGTCTTCTGATCATTTTTGTGGCCCTCCTCTGGGCCTGTTCCAACAGGTCCATGTCCTCCTTGTGCTGAGGGCTCCAGAGCTGGACACAGTACTCCAGGTGGGGTCTCATGAGAGCAGAGTAGAGGGGGAGAATCACCTCCCTTGATCTGCTGGCCACGCTTCTTTTGATGCAATTGGCCTTCTGTGCCATGCATCCATATTGTTGGCTCATGTCCAGCTTTTCATGCACCAAAAAGCTTTTTCATCCACCAGTCACCGGAGGCACTTTCAGCCGAAGGCTGGGGTCTGCCATGGGAAGGACCCCAGGGGCAGGGAGATGCCTTCCAGCGTGGTTACCCTGTGAGACCAGGGAAATCGGCGGTCAAGACTGTTCCTGGGGCCAGCCACACTCTTACCATTTGGATCACAATCCAGCCCCCTGTTCTCTTCCACCCACATATCCAATTTGGTACCAGGGTTTTTAAGGGAAGCGTCTACGGATTTGTTTTGGGCTTGTGCCAGCTTGCTACTAATTCAGACGCTAGGACTATCATTATCTCTCTCACAGACCTCCTCTGGCAAAAGGGGTGTATTGTCTCAGTAGGGTGGCTCCCTATCATCATGCCCGTTATCAGTATAAATTACTGTCATATCCTCAGGATGACATGACAAATCCTTTACACTGGCTGAGTCACTCTGAAGCTCTCCAAGGATTCCAGCTTCATTTTCAGTCTTGAATATACAGTCCATATTATAACAGTGCTGTTAAAAAAAGAAAAAATGTATGTAAGAAGTCTGCATGTTTGTTTATCTAATGACCAGTGAGAATTCTACCTTTGGGGGTGCATAACTTCCTAATATCATTGTATTTCTGCATTTAGTAAGGTGGATGTTGCACCAAAGACAATTAAGCTAAAGTGTGTGTTCAGTTAAGTCGCGTAGTCAGCCAGCCGGGCAGATAATCTCCTGGTGTTCCACACTTTCAGGGGAAATCCTGTAGCACAAAAGGTCTGGCTGCAAAGCCTAGCACTGTCCCAAAATACTTGTGCAACCTCAGCTACTTCAATCAATCTTGCCACATTAAAGCATATTTCTTTTGCCCAGGCTAATTTACCTCTCTGTGCACTTCACAATTCCCTCCCATTCCAAGGACTTAATCAAAGTTGGAAAATCAGGCCTCGCAACAAAGCAAAGGAAATTTTGAATCTGAGTTTTACAGGTGGGAAAATAAAGGCTATCGTCTCTGTCAAAAGTCAAGATTGCTGCAGAGTCTCATTATCAGATCACAGGCCATAATTTCTTCTCTGTTTTTAAAAATGCAAACAAATTCCTACTGGCACATAAAAAAGGGGGTCAGGGGGGCAGTTCAGGTTGAGCAGGGATCAACACAAGGCAGACTTTTAGGTAAATAGTGTGAGATTCCTACTGCAACAACATCAAGAGAAAAGAGATGGAAAAACCAGCTTGCCAAAGTTTAAGAAGAGCACACAAAGCAAATTTCCTATCAAAAAGCACATGATAAAATAGTACTTTGGAATAAGACATGCACCACTTAAGCTTGGGCACATGCCCATGTGTTAATGTGTGTGTGTATCTGTATAGGTACATGTGGCGTCTTTTTCATTCATAAAACATGAGCCATCTGCTATATGTCTTGGAAAATAAGAGCAGATTCTCCTCCCCCAACATTGTATAGCTGATGGAAGTGGCTTGGGAGATCTTTTGAATAACAAATAACATTGATTATGAGCTTGCTGGTTTTAGTGTGTTTCCCACAGCAAAGGCAAGCTCCGTGGATTCCTATATGATTTTGCTTGTTTAGCTTCTGTACTGCCTCCATTGTGTATAATTGTACTACAGTATAAAGCAACCTCCTGTGACATATAACAAATGTATAAAGATGATATTTACGAACAGTCCCCACTTAGACAATGAGGAAGGAAGAATCGAACTCTGTTTGCAAAAAGAAAGGCACTATTAACAGAAACAGGGTGTGTATCAGGATGTGATTACTAGACTGCTGATAACTTGCAGGACTCTGGAGCATGGCAAGCCCCCGCTGAGGCCAAGTACAATGGCTATTCCTAAACCCATACACAGTCCATTCCCTGGAGATGTGCTACCTCCAGAAACTGGCCATGAATGAAAGCCAGCTCTCCATTCTTACAAAGCTCAAATCTGCAATCAACCTCTCTCTTTCAGCCTAGAATAGACCTTAAGGAAAGTATTTAGCCCTTCAGTCCCTTCTCCAGGTGAGTCTGGGGCTTCACCGTGCTCTTCATACAGACTCCATGAAGACTGCCCAACTTCCTTTTGCTAGCCCTGTGGTTGACATCCATCCGAGCAGTTCTTTAGCAGTGAGCACAGAGCCAGTAAAACACTCATACACTCGTCCTGTTCACAAGTCCTCTTTTTTTGCCATCCCTTCCTGTTTAACGTTCCCAGCTGCCAGGCATTCCTAGTTTTTGGCTGCTCAGCTGGTTTCAGGATTGTTGCCCATACTGCTGTTCCTCATAACACTGCGGCATCATATCCTGAAGGAAGACTGGTGTAAGACAATTTCCCATTTGAGTAATCTTTTTTGTTCAAGCAGGAAGGATGATGCCTTTCTGTCATCCCTACAGGCTCTCCTCTGGTGACAAACCTGGAGTTTTATAGTATTTGTTATAATGATGAATTTTCAAGCAGAGACCATCAGTAATGTAAATCAATATGGCTTTGCTGGCTTCAGAAGAGCCATGCTGATTTACTTCAACCAATAATGTATCCTTGTCTGTCTGCCATAACAGAACACTTCTCTCAGAAGCAAATTAAATATAGTAGGATTTCAGATGGTTGGGTGACTCCTTGGATTTCACCTTTTATTTCTCTTCCTATTATTTTTGTCATTATGCTTCCATTCCCTATAAGGTTTTCTGCCTGACCTAATGCAGTCATGATTCAGGCTTGGTGAAAACTGTTTTAACTTTGACACATAACACATACCATATCTGTGACTTCTGCACTTCTATTAGTCAGTCAGAAAAATTAGCTGTAGAGCCGGTGGTTTCCCACTGACTATCTCTGAGGAGTCTGGAGATAAGACTTCCTCTCCAGTTCCACCCACTGGGAAATCATTAGCACGGCTCCCTCACAGACATGAACTCCCTATAACACGCTGTTCCCAGGCGCTCTCTCTCCTCCCGGATTGCCTTGGTATCATGGAAATGTGATTTTTATTTTTTTTCCATTGGTATTTCATTCTCGGGTGAGCTCATAGTTTTCTATGGTATGCTAGAATAACACATCCTTGTCCTAGACTCTGGAGACCATCCTGAGCATAATTGGATCTATATCGAGCCTGCGATTCTTTGAGGCTTTCTCAACATTTTACACCACACAGTGCCACCACTTCTCCCATCTGGTGACACGGCTCTGAGAAATATCAGAGCTGAGAAACCTATTTGTCCTTAAGCTGCTATCTGTTTCCTTTTTGAACATTGGCAATAAAAGTCCAGTCAAGTGCCAGAGCTGGTCTGTTTTTAATTTTCAATTCAATTAAGCACATAAGAAAAAGGATTTGTACTTGGCAGTTGGTGCCCAAAGGTCCTGGTTAAAATAATCACCCCCAGGAGACATTCAGGTAAGCAGAGGGCAGGAGTTTTGGCCACCTAAAACCTTCCCTTGTTTTCTCTCCTCCTCTCTGCCTGCTCTTTATTCCTCTAGTTGTCCTCTGGCTCCTTCTGCTAAACCCGTTCTCACCCTCCCCATCCCCGATCCCGGGTTTCAGCAGCACCTCTCCAGGAAAACCATCCTCACCCTCTCTGACCTCCTCCCC
Source organism: Rynchops niger (assembly GCA_013400035.1). Taxonomy (NCBI): domain Eukaryota; kingdom Metazoa; phylum Chordata; class Aves; order Charadriiformes; family Laridae; genus Rynchops; species Rynchops niger. Next base: position 820,075 of record VXBH01003594.1, read on the forward strand.
GCAGGGGCCAGCTCAGCCTGAATAATTCATGTTAGGTTAAGTATTCAACAAGGGGGCTGGACTGAAAAACTCCTCAAGCCTTTCGTAAGAGCTTGAGCTGTATTTGCAGCCAGGGCGCAGGCAGCGACCCGCTCCCTGATCCCAAGGGAGCAGCGAGGGTGAAGATTTTGAGGGTTGCCAGGCATTTGGTCGGTGCAGATCTGCTTAAAATCAGAGCCCGCCCAAATTTCCGTGCTTAAATACGTTACTCACACGTACCTACAGCTTTAAACAGATTAATAATTAATTGGCATTAGACAGGCAGTGACGATCCACAGAAAGCTTTGTGGACATGTTTGTTCTAAAAAAAAATGAACATTTTTTTCCTCATCCCCGAAGGGTCCTCCAGCCCATAGAAGCAGTGGAGAAAAGACTGCCCTTAAGAACAGATAAGGTCAAGAAAGGCCATAAGACACAGGAGGAGCAGGATGTTGCAGAGGAGTGATTCCCAAAGGCAGCCTATACATCTCCTGTGACTTACGACATACGTAGCTGTCAGCTCACCCCATATCTACTGTTTAAGGGTTCCTGCTGTGTAGATCGTGCTTGCTGCAGTGCAGTATCCTGGTTGCTCCTGCGCTGCAGGACGGGGATCCCTGTGTCCTCTGGAGAAACCCCACTCCTGTGGGAGTCCTGTGGGAATCCCACAGCACCACGTGGGAATCCAAGAGGAAAATTTTATTTTGGTAGCATCGAAACAAAACCAAAAAACCCAAGAGATCAAGGACAGGAAGGACAAGGGGACTTTTACAGGGAATAAACTATTTAGAAGCCTCTTGCTTGGGACAAAGGGGCCTTTACAGGGAACAAACTATTTGGAAGCCTCTTGTCTCTTCCCTGCACTACCAGATGTAAGGCTCACTCATCTCCTTTTATTTTAAACAAGACTTCCCTATCTGGCACGCAGCTGTGGAAGTACAGACAATGAATTTACATGAGGAAAGCTCCTAGCAGCTTCCACGCTTCTCTGGCAGATTTATACAAACTGGATATGACATTACCAGCAGCCAGCCACATCTTGCTCCAATAAACACTGTTATTTATTATTAAACTAAAGGGGACTAACTCAGCAAGGGCTAGGGAACTGAACACTGCTGGCTGGTCTGTGGAATAAGTCAAATGTGTAGGTTTTACCCAGATCTGGGCTGTGACAGTGGCAAGTTTAAGGCAGAAAAAGACACAAGGAAGAGTTCTACCTTCTATTGCAGAAAGCTGGATTTGGGGAAATACTTCCCAAAACCACAATTACTCTCACCATCCACCCTATATTTGAACAAACTCTACAGTTAGGTTATGCTCTACAAGCCTTTTCCATGTTGTTCCCTGTTTCCTTGCTGAGAAACTGAGTGGCCACTGTGCTAACCCCATTTCTTTTTCCCAGTGGCACCCTTCAACTTTGTTCCTAACTTGTGCTTCATGCCCATAACCAGATTAGATCAGAAGAGGCCCAAACCTCAGTGTCAGCCAGGAGATACCGGACACTTTCACACAAGAGGAGAGGTATTCCACTTGGCTCAGCCATCACATCAAGAAAGACCCTCCCAAAACCCTTCCTGTGATACCAAATGGCTATACTGGTTCCCTGTCATTGCAGTCCACTTTCCAATGTCCCCATTCAAGTTCTGTACTCCCCAGGGACCTCCTGCAGAGTGGCTACATGGTTTCTGGGCAGAAAATCAGAATCTCTCTCCAGAACGTGTTCTCCAGGGAGTGATGGGGACAAGACTCTGGCTATGCTCAGATCCAGGCTTGAGGAACAGAAAAGCTCTGGAGAGTAGGAAGAGTATCCCAAGGAGCCACATCCCAAAGGAACCAAGAAGAGCCATGAGGTTTCTAGATATATGATTCAAAAGGTGTTTCTTGAGGAAGAGTGAGGTAGGGCTGCATTGCAAGGGCTTAGGAGCTTAGGGGCTTAGGGCTTTGAGGTAAGGCTCAGCAAGGAGGGTTCTTGAAGGACAGGAAGGGTGTCCTTGGAAATGGACTCCAGGCTCACTTTTAGGCATACACAGCCCCATGGTCACGGTCATCATGTGGCACTGTATGCAATCACTGTCCCTTATCTAAGTGTGTGGTCTCATGGCAGCTTTGCTGAAAGGGAAGCAAGGGCTGGAGAATCAGAGACCACATGAATTTCGGGCCCCTTGTCTAGAAAGCAAGGGCCCACTCTGTACATGTTCCTGGGGTGCTGGGGACTGGAAGAGGGGCACTGGGAAACAGCCACCAACATCAAGTGAGGGGAACAGACATTCTGCTGAGTTGAGTTGAACTGAGCTGAATCCTGGTCTGGGCTTGGGAAAAGCCACTGAGCATAATGGAGCACAGTGATGGTAAAGGGTCAGCAAGGCAGTCCTGGACTGGAGGCACTGGGCTGCTGAGGGAACAGTAGGAGTGTCATGTCGTTGGATACCAGGGACCTGAAGGCAATCCAAGGGACCACTTTGGGGTTAGGAAGCAGACTCTGTGGAGGGTGGCTCATATATCCTTGGAATGGTGATCCCAGGGGAAGCTTAGCCTCATTACTAGAAGTTTTCCCATGGAGAAAATGAGACAAGGTGTTCCCATGGATCTTAGTCATTCACACCTTAGCCAGGCATGGGGGCCCAGGCAATGGAGAGGGCTGGGACAGAGGTTTCTCTGGAGGCTGCTAAGGCAGGAGAGTCCCCATGCCCTTGCCAATTGGTGCCTGGTGTGAATTTCTTGGCACAGCCTTCGTCTAGCTATAAGTTATTCAAAAGGTTCTTCTTTTTGGAAGGGAAGGTTTTGACAATGTGCAGTAGTACGATTATTCCCGGTCCTTATCTTCCCATACAAAAATCATAATCCCTTCCATACTCTCACCCTTGTCTCAAATAGGCCATGTGACAAGATATATTTAACTATGCCTCTATGAAATCTTAAGACTGCTGTCCAAAAATTTAGCTCGCATCTGCTTTTCAGTGCAGTGGATGTTGATGTGCCTGACAGGCAGTGGTTTCATCACACAAGCAAGCTCACTATAAACAATATTTTCAGCAGTGGCAGGAGAGAGCATTCAGAGAGGGGAGATGATAGCAAACCAGGAAGTTGTGGCATGTGGCTCTAAAGCTTGTTCTGAATTTCAGTTTTCCATGCGCATTTGGAGAGCAGACATCAATTCTGATGCAGAAAAGCAAGTTAAGAAAGTAAACTGGCAAAAAAGGATTGAGTGGCTCACGTGAACCACAGGGCTCCTCAGATCATGTTTTCAGATGGGACTCCACTCTCCTGCCCCCTTAGACCCACATTCCAGCAAATCCACTCTTATCCCACAGAAGCTTATCTTTCTAAGATACTTTTTGGCCTATCAGCAACATTGCCTGATTATCTCTTTGTCTTTGACCAAGAGGAAGTCCCAGTGACTTAGCACATATCTGCAGGGAATTTCTCCTAATCTGAGGGATATCTAACCACAAACTCCACAAAGATGCTTTTCTTGAAAATGTTCAAGGTCGAAGAATGAGGCTTGCACCATAGGCAAATAGGAGGTGATAGTGTACAAGAGAGATGCCAAGTGAGGATAGACCTTGAAGGGCCTTAAAAAAAGAGACTTCCTTCATTATGTGACACAGTGCAAACAGAAAGCCAAGGAAGAAATGCATAGACTGCCAACATTAAAGCATCAAACTAGGAAATCAGACTCCCTCCTTGGACATATTCAAAGGTTCATCTGGACCAGGTGTCGTGGTTTTGGCCGGATTGGCCAAGCAGAACGACAGATAGCCCTTCCCCCCCAGCCTCTTCCTCAGAGAGGAAGAGATAAGGAGATTTACGAGTTTAGAAAAAGAACTAAACTACTTTAATGAAAATAATAATAAATAAGAAAATAGTAAATAATAATAGAATAATAAAAATTAAAGAAAAAAAGTATACAATATATACAAAACTATATCCAGCTCCCAGGATGACAATCGCGTCACCAGCAGACACAGGGAAAATCCTAGACTGGAGTCAGCAATGGACAGTAGCTGAATTCTGGAACTAGAATCAGGAGTGCTCGAATCAGGATCAAAGGCAGATGAACAGACAGGGTCCTCCTCAGACATCGGCCATTGCAGAAAAAACGAGCCAGAGCCCCCTTTGCCCCTTTGATCCCTCAGCTTTTATACTGAGCATGATGCAGATGGGATGGAATACCCTGTTGGTCAGTTTGGGGTCACCTGTCCTGTCTGGTCCTCCCTGCAGGTGGGACCCCTCTGCGCTTCTCCGCTTCCGACCCTCTGACGGGGCGAAACTGTGAAGTTCGCTGACCTTGGCTGTTACAGCAATAAGTCTAAGCAAGAGCCTGTGTGCCTACCGTTCCTTGGTGTAATCGGGTCTTATCACTCTGAGAGTGAACAGTGTCTGAACAACAAGCTGTTAATTTCAGACATTAGTCAGTTAGAAGAGGCCCAGCTAAAAAGTAGAATTACAAATCAGAAATTTGTTTCTGTTTTACCTCATATCAGGACACCAGGTCCAGGGCAACTGGCTATAGGTGGCCCTGCTGGAGCAGAGGGGTTGGATTAGATGACCTCCAGAAGTCTCTCCCACCCTCAACCATTCTGGGTTTCTATGAAATTATATTTGCAACGCCATTTTAGATGAATACCTGGAGGATCAGATACTTGCATTTGTCAAAGCCAGAGAGGTGGTGATTCAGGAATCAAGACATGCACTGATTTCAACAAGTGTGTGGCCAAATGTTTTAAATAAGTAGATAAACAGAATGACTAGATTGCAGGCATCTTACTAAGAAAGATCTGGAATGTGGTTGAAATCAGAACTGATGTCCAAGGTAAGAGCCTGACCTGCAAGCAATTTGGTTGCATTTTGCACAGTGATGAAGCATGTAAGGAGGTCTTTCTGGCCTTCTTGACCTTGATCAAATAGCTAGGCATCCATGGGTGTGACAGAAAGAAAAAGCCTGAGATGTTAGTTTGGACAGGGAAAGAAAGTCCCATGAGGAGGAGGTTCTGAGGTAGTTCTATGTTTTTGTAAAGGAGGTAGTTCAGCTGGCCATAATTACCCGTCTTTACAGCAAACTATTTGTATCTATTCTTAAAGCAATGCATTTTTGTATATTTCTTTGCTACAGTTTTTTCCAGAACTGAGTTATCTACCTTCCATATGAGGATGTCAAGTGTAATAGCTCCACAAAAGTCAAGAGATGACAGGTACTGATTCTCTCCTATCAGCCAGCCCTGTCAGAAAAGATTAGATTGGTTCCACATGAGTTGTTCTTGACAATTTTGCCTTAGTTGTACCTTCCAGGTGCCTGACAACAGCTTTAGTGTTTCTTTCAGTAGTTTTTACAATTGCGGTTAAGCTGACTGGTGCCACCTTTTTCTTTTGAAAATTAAGTACAGAATTTGCCCATTCCCAATTTTCTAGGGCCTCATACATTTTCCAGAAGCTCTCAACTATACCACCAACAGCTCTCAACTATACCACCAACAGATCCTGAACTGCTGGTGGTCTCTAAATACATGGTGGTGAACTTCATCAGATACCAGGAACTTGGAACCATCTATCTTAGGTACACATTCTTTGTCCCTTTGTTGTTATCCCTCCTGTCTTCAAAAAGAGCAAAAAGGGGTACCCGGGGAACTACAACCCAATGGGCCTCACCTCAGTCTCTGGTGAAGTGATGGAATAAGTAATCCTGGAAGTCATTTCCAGGCACACGAAGGACAAGAAGGAGATTGGGAGTAGTCAGCGTGAATTCACAAAGGCAAGTCACACTTGACCAACTGTATAACTCTCTGTGATGAAATGACTGGCTTGGTAGATGAGGAAAGAGCAGTGAATATTGTCTGCCTTAACTTCAGTAAGGCTTTTAACACTGTCTCTAATAACATCCTCATAGACAAGCTGTTGAAGTATGGGCTGGATGAACAGTGAAGTGGGTTGAAAGCTGGATTAACAGGCCCAGGCAGCTGTGATCAGTTGCACCAAGCCTAGTTAGAGGCTTTTAACTAGCATAGTACCCCAGGGATCAATACTGGGTCAAATTCTGTTCAGCATCTTCATCAATGACCTGGATGGTTGGGTAGAGTGCACCCCCAGTAAGTTTGCTGAGGATCCAAAACTGGGAGGTGCGGTTGATGCACTGGTCTGTCCAGAAGGACTTCAACAGGCTGGAGTAATGGGCCAACAGGAACCTCATCAAGTTCAACAAGGGAAAGTGTGAAGTCCTGNACAGTGAAGTGGGTTGAAAGCTGGATTAACAGGCCCAGGCAGCTGTGATCAGTTGCACCAAGCCTAGTTAGAGGCTTTTAACTAGCATAGTACCCCAGGGATCAATACTGGGTCAAATTCTGTTCAGCATCTTCATCAATGACCTGGATGGTTGGGTAGAGTGCACCCCCAGTAAGTTTGCTGAGGATCCAAAACTGGGAGGTGCGGTTGATGCACTGGTCTGTCCAGAAGGACTTCAACAGGCTGGAGTAATGGGCCAACAGGAACCTCATCAAGTTCAACAAGGGAAAGTGTGAAGTCCTGCAGCTGGGGAGGAACAATCCCAGGCACCAGCACACACTGGAAGTCAACTGTCCAGAAAGTAGCTTTGCAGAAAAGGACCTAGGGGTCGTGCTGGACACTAAGTTGAACATGAGCAAGCAACGTGCTCTTGTGGCAAAGAAGGAAAATGGTATCCTGGGACGCATTAGGAGTGCCACCAGCAGATCAAGGGAGGTGATCCTTCCTTTCTACTCAGCACTAGTGAAGCCCATCTGAAGTATTGTGTCCAGTTTTGAGCTCCCCAGTATGAGACACATGGACATATTAGAGAGAGTTCAGCGAAAGGCCACTAAGATGATTAGGGAACTCAAGCATCTCTCCTACGAAGAGAAGATGAGAGACCTCAGACTGTTCAGCCTGGAAAAGAGAAGTGTCAGGGGGATCTCACCAATGTATATAAATACCTGAAGGAAGGGTGGACGGAGCCAGGCTCTTCTCAGTGGTGCCTAGTGGCAGGACAAGAGGCAGTGGGCACAAGCTGAAACACAGGAGGTACCATCTGAACATCAGGAAACACTTTTTCACAGTGAAGGTGGCCAAGCACTGGTACATGTTGCTGACGGAGGTTGTGAATTCTTCATCATTGGAGATATTCAATAGCCACCTGGACATAGTCCTTGGGCAACCAGCTCTAGATGGCCCTGCTTGAGCAGGAGGATTGGGCCAGATGACCTCCAGAGGTCCCTGTAAGCCTCAACTATTCTGTGATTATCTTAATAAGCTTTTATATTAATTCACAACAAAGAGTTAAAGATTTAGCAAAAAAGCACCCTGAGCTTGGACTCCTGACAAACAGCATACTTCACAGGACATCTATTTGGGTCATAAGATCCTCAAATGGAGCACAGTCAACCATTATCACCATTCATATCCTCCTAAGAGTGCTCATAGTGCTTGATCTCAAGGGAACAGAGCACCCTCTATCCTTAGTGGGCCCCATCAGGCAGGTAGCTCTTCTGGGGCAGATGGTTTCTCCTCCACTGCTGATGGTACTGCAAACCTCAGTAACTGTTCTTTTCTCTTGTCCTTGGATATTTCTACTGACAAAATCTGATGAACCTGAATGTTTCTCAGCCTAACCTAGAGATGGAGAGATGCATCCAATGCCTTTACTCACTCACCCAACATCTGGTCTTGCACTTTATAGAATCATAGAATAGTTAAAGTTGGAAGGGACCTTAAAGATCATCTAGTTCCAACCCTGCTGCCACGGGCAGGGACACCTCCCACTAGACCAGGTTGCTCAAAACCCCATCCAACCTAGCCTTGAACACTTCGTTTCCACAGATTCCACGAGCTCAAGAAGCAGCAAAATTAGCAGCAGTTATGGTGTCACTAGCTTTACAGACCTCTTTGCTGTCCTTTCTGCAGTCTTTTCCCAAAGTATTTCCTGCAAAGAGTCTGATAAACCATTTATTGCTCCTCTCCCAGGAAATACTCTTAAAAGGGTCTGACAGTATTAAGTGGAGTGTCAGATTCTGTTATTATAACAGTTGCCTCATGACTTATGCATTATATATAACATATGCATTATTTGGGAAAGAATCCAAAGCTATCAACATACAAAGCCCATATAGCACATTTTAAAAGCCTTTTTAATTGCACAGGTGTTAGGCATTACACTATACTTTGAAAGATTGTGGTGTTTTCCAGGACTTGTTTCATGCATGCATCAGGAAAAGAGTGCTGCATACGTATGAGGCCAGGCAAACAACCAACCATGGGCTAACTCAACTCTGAAAACCCTAGGAATTTAATGTTTAAACACAGAAAGGCAATAATGATCCACTCCCACCCAGTTGAAAGCACTGTGATGGTTTGTGTCGTCTAGCTTCAGGGACATCCAACAGATAGAACTGGTGGGTACAGCTTCGGGCTGTTGAGACACGCAGACTCATGCTCTCAATTACTCTCATTTGCAGCTGCACACGTTATCAATATGGTAATGTCCAGCTGTATGCGTAAATGGACCATGATGTAAATATACACAGAAGAGTTTAACACAGATATCTAATTTAAAATGGTGCCTACTTGGTAATGTGGCCATCTTGTAATGAAGGCAAGGAGAGGATCCTCTGACTGGAAGTGGTGTTCAAATCCCCAGCACCTGCCTGCCTCCTTCATTTGCTTTATTTCAATGGCCAGGAGTATAGCCAGAAGCTTCAGCAGCCAGGGGCTCACCAAGTCTTTGCTGAGACATCTCTTTAAAGATGATTCTCCAAAAATATGAGGGTGAAAAACATTAAGTGGAGCAGGAGATTCCTAAAAACTACAATCGGCTTCTACCCCTCTAGAAACGTTCAAAACTTGCAAGTGACCTGCTCAGACTTTTACTGCAAGCGCTTTTCTCTCTTACTTCTTTCCTGCCTAAATGTCCTCTGGCTCTTAAATGATTGAAACCCACTAAGAAAGACACATCCCCTTTTGATAATTTCTAATGGAATGTGTAATCTGGGATTCCCTCCCATGCTGAACTCTGTGACCCAGAATGAATACGTGCAAATTTCAGAATTCTAGTTCAATGATTAAATGGAAACATAATAAAGTAATTGAGCTGTTCTATTGCAAGCTTACACAGAGAGATACTCGTATTGGAGTAAAATTGAAGATTTTACATGGACAATGACTTTAGTACAGAATCATGGATAGAATATATGAAAAATGCATTCTAGTTTTTAAGAAAAGACTACGTGCAAGGTAGTCTCCTTTCCAAAATAGTTAACTAACTGCATAGATTAGCAGCGTCATTGGGATACTCAAAAGTATTATGTTCTATTCTTTCAAATGCAATTAGGAGCATTCAATTTAAGAACCAGTCTAAATGGGCTCATTTTACTCCATTATTTCAATCTAGCTAAGAGTAAATCAGTGAATAAATCAACATTTTACCATTATCTGATTATTATGGGATTAACAGGAAGCTGATATTACCAAGTAGTTCTTTATAGATTGGCACTCTACTGTAATAAGCCTTGTTCTGATTAAGCTGCCACCGTGCTTTTGCACTATTTTCTATTTCTGTGTGTTATGAAGTGCTTCTAAAAATTGACAGTGACTGAAGATGGTACTGTATATGGCCCAGATAAAGCCCATAATGCTCCTCATTGTTTCACACAACCTATTTGTTGGCTTCTTCAAGCTTTACTGTGTTTCCACTATGCATAACAAATTGGTTTTACTGGCTGTGTTTGCAAGTCTCACAAGTCTTTCAGTCCTCAAAAGAAGACTCGGAGGAATTAACCACAATAAAATCTTAAAGTCCCAAACACTGACTTCCTGAGCTAGAAAAATGATTGCCTTGTCTGCTAATAGTAAATACACTTTTCCCTTTAGGTAGATCAGCTCATGGAAGGAGACACAAAACAATTACCCAGCGCGTTCCACACGTGTAAGCATCTGACAGCCATGGTGTAGGCAGGCTCCAACCTGTCACATACAATATTGGAAGGATTCAAGTACAGTCACCAGAATTTTTAAGGCAGTCTTCGTAACTACTTAATAATTTCAAAGTGTTTGACACTTCAGCAAAGAGGCCTCTTGCACAAGAGCCGAGTTAACAAGAATTGTAGTAGCAGAGAGCATTATTTGGGTATCTGTAACATGTTTTGCCCCAACTTCCTCCCAAAAGTTACAGCCTCCACATTAGGTGTTTCCATCAAAACAACATCACATTTTGTAAAAAGGCAAAGGGAAACCTTTAGTGAAACCACAAGATGAGCTGCTCAAAATTATTTCAGTCTACAGCTGACGGACAACTAGAAGTAACAAATAGATTACTAGCCATTAATAGCTGTCTCAAGTTTCAGGAAGAGACGACCATATTTACCCCCTAAACAGACAAGAAGCCGTCTGAAAGTTTGCAACAATATTGTTCTGTGTCTGTGATAGTAGCAGGGCAAGGGACAAATAGACTTAGTTTTCCTGGATGAAGCAATATCAAGCCAGTGCAGTAAATGGAAAACCCTCCAACACGATTTCAGAAATACCAGTAAGTAAAGGTCCTTTACTATGTACACCTCAGAACATTAACTTGTGCGACCTAATGTCCCTGGAAACTATGTGGGTGAAGCCAAACAAGCCCTGCAAACCAGGCTGAATTCACATACACAAGAACAGGGCTATCCAGTTGCCAATAGCAATGTTTCACAAAACAGCCATCCCATCTTCAGCCTCTCCATCTTCACCCTTAAGGAATATCTTCCAAAACCTAATCAAAAAACATAATTGGAAACAACTATTCATAACTCAACTGAGTATTAAAAGTCCCAGATTCAAGGACAATACTGGTTTTACAACACTTCAAATTCTGGTGAATCCTTCCACAGAGGCTTGCTGGCAGGATTGTTTCTGTTTTTTACATTGCACAGTTGTTGGGTGCAGATGGGCATCACACCATGACTGCTGATCTGAACAGAGAGAGCAACCACCTGCATTGCATTTTCTGCAGGCCTGGATTCTGGGGTGAGTGACTGGCCTGGGACCAGAACCTCTGTGGACTTGGACAAGAAAAGCTTAGTTAGGACCTCTTTCAGGCTCAGGTGTGAGATAGGTATCTAATATCTTAGGTCTTCCTAGTGGTGGGCAGATATGGACAAGGCTAGTGGGCACAGCTTAAGAGGCCTTGGGAACTTCAGAAGAGAAAAACTAAAGTGCTCATTTGAGTTCAGGCACCTTCAAGGCTTACTGATGTCCAGCTCCAACATTGAAGGCGAAATCAAACTCAGAACCAAGGCATGGAGACAGTTAATGGATCTTGTCCAAAACTCCTAGTCTTGCAGCTTACTATGTGGAAGCTGATTATAACAGTGCGGTGGAAGCGCTCCTGACAAATAAAGCAGACAGACCCTAGACAAAGATGTTATCCACATAGGTGAGGTCCCCGCTTTAGACAATTTCTGAAAATCCACCACCTCTATCTTCTTCTACAACGCGACTGATTCATCTATTTCTTTGCTGCCTGCATTGCACTGTATTGTACCACTTCAGGATGGAAGAACACTGATTTGTCTGTTCTTTATCTAAGTTTCTACGTTGTACAATGGGGAGAAAACAGAGAGGGTTGTTTCAACAACATAACAAAGTGTTCTGAAAGTGGATACTTTCAGAATAGAAATTATTTTGTGGAAAAGTTTGTATATTTTGGTCTGGAAAGCACTTAGCACATTTATATTGACAGTAGAAAAGAAAGCGAAATACCATAGTAACATAAAATAGGATATATACCTTCCCTAACATCAAATAATAAAATATGATACAACATACTGAAATAATAGAAATAAAAATATGCTGATAATTGAATACTGCTTTTTCAGAGGGAGCAGAATACTAGTTCTCCCAGATGATAAGCTAATTATTACCTTTCTGAAACAGTATAAAGAGGCAGAACGTAACAGTCTAGAAAGAGCTACTGTCCTTAAAGATTACTGCAGGAAAGAGAATACTAATTCAGAGGTCAAACATTTGGGACCTATATTAACAAAAAATAGCCAAAGTAAATGATGCAGTGATTGAAATATACTGGGGAGATTTGTTGGAGGGAACTGACCAAGTACACTGCCTTGCCTCCTCTGTTCTGCATAATTAACTATCTTATTAACTAGACAATTGATTCACTACTTTATTGATTGATTGTTGCATTCATTCTCTCTTTCTGCTTTTTGTTTTGCTGCCGAATTTATCAGTTTAATTGCACAACTTTCTCCCTAAGTGATTCATTCCCTAATCAACTCTCATTCACTGATGAGCCTGTTTCTCACCCAGTTCACTGCTCAGCTGAATCCCGAGCCTTCACCTGCCTGATCTTCTTGGCAGGTGTGACAAGTTGTGGGGCCCCTCGGGGTTCAGGCTAGGGGTTCTGTTTGATGCTTTGGACGTTAGGAGATTTGACATTTATTCGACGTGTGCCCGATGAATAACTGCATCGTAAATTGGCAGTGATTTGCTTTTTGTGTTCTGATAGTGAACTGGAGCGACGAGAAGTCACAGTACAGGGGCTGTAAAAAGTCAGTGATTCCCTGTTTACATGGATGCCTCTTTTAGACAAGACACTTGTCTGGATGGCAACTGACTGCTATCATACTGCCGGAGGTAAAACTGCTTTTCAAATCTTAATTACAGAAGACAAACAAATCTGCTTATTGCAAGTCCAGAGGAGGATACTTAGACCGCCTGAGCTAAAAAGGGCAGCAAAAGACACTTAAAAATTAAATCAGGTTGCTCAAGGCTTTGTCCCTTCAAGTGCTGAATACCTCCCTGGAGGTTTGATGCACCACTGCTCCTGGCAGCCTGTTTCCACACTTGACCATCCTTTTTGGAAGATTTTTTCCCTACCTCCAGCCAGCATTTCCTCTGGTGCAACTCATAACGGTTGCCCGTTCACCTTTTGCTGTGCACCTCTCAGAGGAGCTGGGCTCCATCTTCTCCACAGTTCCCCTCCCAGTAGCAAAGGGCAGCAGCTAGATCTCCCTCGCCCTTCCTCCTGTATGCCATGTGCTCCAGCAATATGACAATACGATAGCAAAACGAGAAACTGCCAGATGCTGAGAGCAATGGAGGGGAAAAGTGGCTGGACAACCCTAATTTGGGGCTAAACTAATGGAACAACAGGAGAAACTGCCAGGTATCACACACAGGGAAAGGGATGTATTGGGAACTCCTCTTGGATGAAGGACATCAGAAGGCAGCGGGAACAGAGAAGATTCCCAGGCTTAGCAGGGTCACTAAGGCCAGAGTTACTGAATAACGGCCTAAACTCAACAAAACCAGGGCCAGTGGAGAAAAAGTAAACAGGATTGGGTTGTTTCTTTTGGAAGGGGAAAAAAGAGGGGGAAAAAAGGTAAACCCAATGTGTCCTTGTTGCCAAGAAGGCCAATGGAATTCTGGGCTGCATAGGGAGAGCATGGCCAGCAGGTCGAAGGAGGTCATTCTCCCCCTCTACTCTGCACTGGTGAGGCCACAACTGGAATACTGTGTCCAGTTCTGGGCTCCCCAGTTCAAGAGAGACAGGGAACTACTGGAGAGAGTCCAGCACAGGGCAACAAACATGACTGAGGGATTGGAGCATCTCCCTTATGAGGAAAGGCTGAAGGAGCTGGGACTCTTTAGCCTGGAGAAGAGAAGGTTGAGGGGAGACCTGATTAATGTTTACAAGTATCTGAAGGGTGGGCTGAAGGAGGATGGAGCCAGACTCTTTTTAGTGGTTCCCAGTGACAGGACGAGGGGCAATGGGCACAAGCTGGAAAACAGGAAGTTCCAATCAAATACACAGAAGAACTTCTTTATGGTGAGGGTGGCAGAGCACTGGAACAGGCTGCCCAGGGAGGTTGTAGGGTTCCCTTCTCTGGAGATTTTCGAGACCCGCCTGGATGCATTCCTGAGTGATGTGCTCTAGGCAATCCTGCTTTAGCAGGGGAGTTGGACTAGATGATCTCTAGAGGTCCCTTCCAACTCTGAAAAATTCCTTGAAATTCTGTGAAATTCCCTGAAGTTTGTAGAAAATTCTGCTGGTCGGGGAATTACTTGCTTTTTAAACCCATGAAAAGCTGCCAAAAAAAAAAAAATCACATGAAATGTTTCCACTGGTAAAGCACTCTCAGGGTTTTACGAATGCCAGGTTGGAACAATTTACTTTAAAATGAGATTTGTGATTAAAACCAAACTTATGCTGATTTAAATTCATGATAGAGTAATTTTTAAAGAAAGAAGTAAAGTTAAACCTAAAATAATTTAAAACAGCACCATTGCTGATCAGGTACTTTGTCTTAATATGACAAAATAGCTACAGGCAAAAGCATGATGGAGTAATACACACACATCCTTACCTGGAGCATATGCTCTGAATTCAGTGATAGTACGTTTGGCACTAAAGTTAAACATGCGCGGCACCAGAGTACACAGCACCTCAGACCGTTTTATTTTAAAACAACATTTAATGGCAAAATGCAGTTTTGTTGTGAGGTGACACTCTGCTCTGGTGAGACCCCACCTGCAGTACTGTGTCTAACTCTGGAGTCTTCAACACAAGACGAACACGGACCTGTTGGAACAAGTCTGGAGGAAGGCCGCGAAGATAATCCAAGGGCTGGAGCACCTCCCCTATGAGGACAGGCTGAGAGAGTTGGCGTTGTTCAGCCTGGAGAAGAGAAGGCCCCGGGGAGACCTTATAGCAGCCTTCCAGTACCTGAAGGGGGTCTACAGGAAGGATGGGGAGGGACTCTTTATCAGGGTGATAGGACACTAGTGATAGTGATAGGATAGTTTCAAACTGAAAGAGAGGAGATTTAGATTGGATATCAGGAAGAAATTCTTTACTGTGAGGGTGGTGAGACACTGGAACGGGTTGTCCAGGGAGGTTGTGGATGCCCCATCCCTGGAAGTGTTCAAGGCCAGGCTGGATGGGGCTTTGAGCAGCCTGGTCTAGTGGGAGGTGTCCCTGCCCATGGCAGGGGGTTGGAACTAGATGGTCTTTAAGGTCCCTTCCAACTCTAACCATTCTGTGATTCTGTGTGTGATTCTGTGAAACAAAACCTGCTTAGACTAATTTCAATCTACTGAATCAATGCAGATCATTTTATTTCAAAGCAGCAGCCAAAACACAAACCAAGCTGATTTCCTACACTCATATCTAAGCATCCTAAGGAAGGAGTCTCAAAGGCATCTCAGTGACTTCAGTGACCAACCCCCATGGACACAGGACACAGCCTTGGCTACCAGAGCAGCCCCTGCACTGCTGGGCTTAACTTCTCAGCCTTCCCAGGCGAAGGAGGTGCAGCCCACTTCCAGCTGGCCCTCTTTGCAAGCACTTGCTTTCCATTTTTTTTGCGCAAATGCATGGGTTGCTCCTGGTAAGGATGTCGGTGAAACCCTGGCAGGGACCCAGGCTCTCTCTTTCTGCAGCACGGGTGAACATTTCAAAGTGGAGATTTCTGAGAGCAAAGTAATTTCTCCCTGAAATGTGAAATTCTAGGAGGTGTTAGGAAACAAAATGAAAAGGCAGCCACAGGTCTGCCACATTTGAAATTTAAGATGATACAGTGTGAGCATTTATAAACATTTCAACTTACAAACGGCTTAATCAGTGAATCAAATTGAAGTCATTTACATATCTTTTTTTTTCTGCTTTCACTATATTCATACCAAAATGTCCCAGGCTCTTCTGAGCTCTCTGCCACCACCTCCCTTGGCAGAACTCCCCACACCGTCTCCCCAGGCCTCTCTCTGAACATGCTGCTTTGTCTTAACTCCCGCTACCAGCTTCAGCTTTGGGAATTCAGCAAATTAAAGCTTTTGGAATTAAAATATAAAAGACCACACGTCTGCAGCAGCATCTGTGTAGTGTCTATGATTAAAGCAGAGCCCTACACTTGCCGTTCTCCAGGTATACAAAGGTTTGCCTCTGGATATGTGCTATGTCCAAAAATGTTAACATAAATACAATTTGCACAGATCACCAGACTCCAGAAGCTCAGCATTGAAATCAAGCAGCAAACACCATGAAACCCATGATAAAAGCTGGAGAAAAGACACAACAGATCTTGTCCTCTGCACGGTAATGACCATGCCTTAGTATTTCTTCTAATGGTCTTCACTATTATACAAGGAACATTTTCAAATCCTAGAAAAAGGACCTGAGATCCATCCATCTCTGAACGATTTCCTCCCAGTGGGGATTTGCCCAAATTCCCCCCATGCGGGAGAAGCACGGCCGCCCGGAGACCTGGCATAGGAGGACCTTCCCAGCCCAGCAGGTCCCAGCCCTCCCACAGCCGTGACCCCTGGCCAAGGGGGTACATGGGAAATGTAATGCAGCTCCCAGGTTTTGTTTGCCAGTAGCAAAAGGAGTGAGTAGCAAGTCATTTAAAATACCTTTCTCTCTTGCTTATCTGTGCCTTTTGTGAAAACAGATCAGCCACTGGAAAAGATGTTTACAAGCAAGCCTTAGAACATTGCAGTCTATGTAACTTTTGTGGAAAAAATGAGTAAATACATATGTAACTAATCTTTCGTCTTCCATGGGACTGGCTGATTACCGGAACAAGTAGGGGAAAAAAAAAACCAAAAAAAACAAACCATAATTTTTGGGCCAAGCAATTTTATTTGGTGTATTTTGTTTTCCAAACAGAAAAAATATTGTTTCTCTAAAATTAAGGACAGATTGAATGTTGTGTGAGGTCTAAACAGGACTTTGTGTTCGATCGTTTGCTGTTAGGGAAAAAGAGCAATGGGCCACCTCTGACTGAGGTGCACCAGACATTTCCTTTCTTTTTTTTTTTTTTTTTTTTATCTCCAGCTCTTCACAAAGCGCGCTTGTGTTCAAAAAGAGATGTTTTCATAAGCAAGCTTTTGTGTACAGTAGCGCTTCAGCTGTATTTCAGAAATTAAGAGTCATCCATCTGAGATCCGCTTTAATGACTAATTTCCCTACCGTAGAGTTTAAAGTACAAAGAACTGCCACCGACTGGCAGAGCCAAGCTTTCAGTTGCCATGCAACACCCCTGTCGCAGGTTTCCCTTCATCTTCTAGTGCTTTTACTCCGGTTCTGTTCTTCGTGGATGAAAGTTATGCAATGCTTTCTAGATACTTAACAGCAGATGTATTAAATTTCTAATCTGATATAAACCAGACCGCAATTTTCTACTGAAAAAGTCACATCAATGAATTTAATAATGTTTTAAATTATAGTCTTTGACAGCGGTGCATCTAGTTTTGAAATTTACAATATGCTGATTTTCCAGGCATATGAATCAGTGACAACTCCCTTTTGTCTATGTCTTCTTTTAAGTGCCTGTGGGGTTTTGCCAATATTCTGTGGGGAGCAAGATCTCCTCTGAAACTTTGCAAAACCACCCGTTGACACACCAGTTTGTAGGAAACGCAGAGCGCTTGCTCATCGGGAGGCAGAGATGGACACTGTGACTCCTGTGGCGGTGGGTAGCTGCTGGTCACCTCAGCCCCTTCGTGCTGATGGGGCGGGCGATTCAAGCGGAAACCTTTCACCTGAGTTGCCGTAATAATCAGCAGCAAAGGGCTTTGCTATCAGTTTGGATCAGATTTGGAGCAAAGAAGTAGACATAAATGACTTGGTATTTTTCAACGAGACTCTGAGTCAGAGAGTTGTCTATGCTGTTGCCTTTTCGTTCAGAGAATATCTTCCTACTTTGGAAAAGAGTAATTTAGTATCATTAGTGAACTATAACCAAAATTTAGAGTAATCTAGACACACTAATGCAGCTACACATTCACGCGAGGCTCCAGAGTAGCTCTGAATCAGCATAGGCAGCCACTTCTAAGCACAACAGACATCACTCATCCAGAAAACGGTGCTGTCACATACATAAAGATGATTTTCCTTTCTTTTCCCTCTATGGATGAATGCACAGGTTCTCTTGTGGTGTTTCTGAAATCTCTTTTGAAAACATTAGAGCCTAAGTCTATAAATTAGCAGAATAGTTTAAATTTCACATAGGGTGAAAGTGGTGTTAAGTTTTGCCTCTTCGCTGTGATGATGAATATTCGTAACTTTTGTTCTGCTACTTGGTTAGTAGAGTTATACTAGTGTTTTTTACAATAAAATACATTTTTGAAAATAGACTATTTACAGTATCTAAATTATGTTCAGAAACAGCTTAGAAAGATGCTGCCTGCCAGCTTATTTTCTTCAGTTGTTGACCTGAGATTTATAACAAGTTTTACCATGTGATGCATTTGTATGAGTTCAATGACTCTCTTTCAATACAAATGTTAGGCTTTGTAAGGCATAAAGCTTAAGAGGTGAAAGGCTTTTTTAAAGGCAATAGTACTTTAATAAATTGGCATTTTATAAAGTGGGGTTTGCTTTTTCCCACTGAAAGCTTCAGCCTGCTGCAGAGGGAAGTGCAGATGAGTCAAGAAAACAGAATAATTTTCATTGCGTTCAGAGTCTTTGAGGGAAAGCTAATGTGTTCCCTGGTTCTGAGAAGGATCATGTAAATCTTCTCCTGCGCAGACTTCCATATGAACCGTTCTGGTTTTTTTACAAGCAGCTTCTTCTCCTGCTCCCTGCTGTTGGTTGGCCAAGGCTGGGTCAGACCCAAAGGTATTGCTGGGAGCTCCTGGTCCCCATCGGTCCCACACATTTCCCCTCCTTACTCTTTGATTCCTGCGGAAAAGAGATGCATGGGAGTCAGAAAGAAGCCCTGCTCATCCCTGGCATCCCTGTAGCCCTGACTTGAGACCTGGACTCTGTTGATGTTAAAAGCCGAACAGATTCCTTTCAAAGCAATCCAGATCAAGCTGGTCTCCTTACTATTTTGTGTCCTTTATTTTTCCGCACAGCTGTTCCTGATTTTTTGCGTCATTTTTGCCGTAGCAAGGCTTCTTAAAGAATAGTGGCCTTTATCCAGCATGTAGGAAAGGTTTTCCCTTTGTTGCTGTGTCATTGTTGCTCTGCCGATCGATCGCAAGCTCCATGCATTATATATCTTTTACGTAAGTTCGGGGAAGTACAATCAGTGTTCAACTGATAAAATCAGCAAGTCTGAATGCAAAATTTTCAGAAAACCTGTCTCCAGTTTGGGCTGATAAAATATAGCAATTAAGCGCATTTGACAAGGCATGCTGAGTGTAATACACAGGAGAGAGTATAATACACGGGCTTTTGGTAAGGAGCATTTAATTTGACAATGACCACCTATCAGCAGGTATTTTCTCTTGCTCTGAACAAAACGTTTACCCTTACTCTTTGCTTTATGTTGTTTCCCAAGCTTAGGATTCACTCATACAACAAAGAGCCTACTAGGTGGCTCTTGAGCCTCTCTGTCTCTGTGAGAACTGTGCTGGAGGTGGTAACTCAGCACCTCACAAAACAGAGCTTTTTTGCTGCTGCCGTTTTCACCATTCACTTGGCCTGTGGCCTCCCATGCTTGGGCAATAGCGGGAGGTCTCTGCACAAACCAGGTCTGCATCCCTCCTGCACGAAAAGAGTCAGGGCAGATGTTTCCACCCTCATGGAACCTGGGGGAGTTCCCCCTTCACGAACAGGGAGGTGCGACACATGTTAAACTCCTGCCCTGTTGCAGGTGGGGGACATGCAGCAAAGTACAGCCCCAGGACAAACAGAGGCTGTACAAACCCTCAGAAGAGAAATCTGGAGCCCATCTTACAGTGAGCAGCCCATCACTTTCAACCTCAAGCTGGATTGCAGTAGGCCAAATCCAATAACTCTTGTCGCTGTTTTTCCCCTAGTTGCGCCTATGCTGGTAAAAGAGATGGAGAGGCCATAGACTTTCCATCCTCTGCACTGCTTGCTAACTCACTTGCCAGCTTCTGCTTGTAGAATCATAGAATGGTTAGAGTTGGGAGGGACCTTAAGCATCACCTAGTTCCAACCCCCTGCCCTGGGCAGGGACACCTCCCACTAGACCAGGCTGCTCAGAGCCCCATCCAGCCTGGCCTTGAACACTTCCAGGGATGGGGCAGCCACAGCTTCTCTGGGCAACCTGTTCCTGTGTCTCAGTGCCCTCACAGTAAAGAATTTCTTCCTGATATCTAATGTAAATCTCCCCTCTTTCAGTTTAAAACCGTTACCCGTCATCCTATCACTCCACTCCCTGATAAGGAGTCCCTCCCCGTCTTCAGCCTGCTCAAACCAGCAGTCTCCCAGGTGATGCCCAGGTATGGCTCAAGAGAGAGTACGCATTGTGGAGGCTGTCTATCAATCGGCAGCAGAGACACGCGGGTTGCCATACTATTTGACTTCAGGGCCAGGACACGGGCACTGCTCTGCCTTGTTCAGTGGTGTAACAGAGCCTAAGAGCATGCCGCCGGCTTTGCAGAGAGCTCCTGGATTCAGGAGCACAGAGCTGCCGATGTTTGCTGTTTCCAGGATGCGAATCTTGACTCGAGAGCTTGCTGCGTTCCAGCAATGCACATCTTTCCTTTCTATATAACAGCGCGACGCGCTGTTGGGCTTTACTCTGTAAAAGGTGCCGCCGCACGCAAGTATGTCAGGTGTGCGTCCCCACCCCGCCATTAAAAACAGCAGCAAAAGAAAGCAAATCACAGAAAGCCGACATGCCAAAAATACGTACAGCAACCTGGCAGTCATACTGTGCTTCCCATTTGTCTGTGACGCAGAAGCTGTATTGCAGCACGCTGCGTAAAGATTTGGGCATCGGTATGTACGGGTATGGAAACATCCACCTGCGTACACGCCCACGTGTTAAAGGATAGAGCGTTATGGAGGGCACTGTTGCATATACTCCTGCAACTCCTTCCTCTCTCATACAAATATTGCACCATTTTTAAATCATGTATTTTAGCCTTCTTTATGCCATTTCTTCCTAGGGGAGCCTTAGCGAGAAATAAAACTTCTTGCTCCCTGCTAAATCTCTAACCAAAGCTGGGAAACAAGCATTCATGTTTATACTGAAAATCCTGGAAAAGAGAATCACCTATGTGTCATTTAAAATAATCATGTCAATTTAAACAATTGTGGTAAGAAATTAGATCACAGATGTCCCTTCCAACGGCGAAACAAACATTTAACATTGGTTAATCTCCTATCGCTCAGGTGGGAATTGATTCTGAATGGACAAGCAAGTCCATATTTGCAGTGAATGAGAAACACATTCCACAAAGAGAATGAAATGTGTAGCTTGCGAGACATTTTAGTGCACTTGATGAAGGACAAAACAAGAAAGATATGAGGGTATAATGAAGAACAATATACAAAAAATGACAGTACAGAGACACATGCAAAATACAAGTTTTTGTAAATGAAGATGTCTAAATTAGGAAAAGATTTCTTTAGCTTGCAGTTAGCAGAGCAGACTCATAAATAAAAGTGATTGTGGATAACTTCTTGGAACACTACCAAAAGCATCCCCAAACCCTAGGAATTTGAACAGTATATTTCCTTGAGGTTTAGTTCAAAGCACCAATTTTCGAATTTGTTCCAATTAATAGCAAAAGACAGGAAGAAATCAGGACTGAAGTGGCTAGAATTCCAATTTTGTTTTCCTAAATATGGACTAGCGAGATTTAATTTTCTACCTTGGGTGCCAAATTAACACTTCGGTTAAGCTATGGTAATGGTGGTACTCCTTTTACTTAGAATTTTTTAATTTTTGCAGGTGATGTGTTGTGTTTGCAGGTGTCTATATGAAGTAGCTTTTAATGGCAACACTGTAACTGAGACACTATAAATATTTTATTAATGTATTTAATACAGGCAGTAATAAGGGAGGGAGTAAATTTTGAGTTTTCTAGAATGGCTAATAGCACAAGAAGCCCAGGTCAAAACAGACTTTCCTTTTTTTTTTTTTTTTTTGAAGAAAAGCACTCCTCTTTTCTGGTGAGCGCTCTCACTTGTTTATATTCAGTTACAAATATCAAGTTCCAAAATATCCTACATGTCAGTCAAACTATTCTTCCGATAAGTTGCATAAATAAATGTAGCAATGCATTATTAAAATCGCACACACATACATAACTTTATATGAGGGCAGCACGTTTAGAATGCCAGCAGTAACCTGACCCGAACTGGGCATGGGGCTGCAACACAGGGGTTTGATTTACATGTGCAGAGACACCTCCCGTTTTGCAGAGATGCTAATGCCCACCATCCCAGCAATATTACACTTCACTGGGAAGAACACAGCGTCAGGAGTTTCCCAACAAGCCACAGAAATCTCATAAATCCCCAAATAAGTTTTTTTCCCTGGCACGTATTTTCTTCTACAGATAAGACGTTAATCTCTGGATGGAGTATGGTCTTCTAATATACGGCTAAACTTACCAAACTTGCAGTACAGGAAGGCTTGACAACAGATAGCTTCTGCTTTCCTCGATTCAGAACCTGAAGGTCCTGCTTGCCGGAGACACCAATAGCAGAGGTTTGCCTGTCAAATTGAGCTTATTTCTGTGGGTCCAAGTAAGAAACAAATGTGCCATGGTGGATAGACCTTCTCTGTTTGTCCATATTATTTTGAGGTAGGAAGTCACAAAAACTACTTATTATGATTGATTTATTATTTAAAACCTGTGCAAACTAAAGCCTCCGCTATCCCATAGTTTAGGCTGAAAAAGTCCTGTTCAAAAATAGGATCACATCCTTTACTGCATTTATTCTGCTAAATTTATTCTCTTATTTATTCTGTTAGAGAGAGCACCTGCCATTTGTTTAGTGGCCAGCCCAGCATAAGCCATGACAACAGCAACAGCCAGGCTGTCCTGTTTTGGGTCACAGATACTGTGTTTTTTTGGGTTTTTTTTTTTTTGACTCCTCTACTGCCAAAACCAAAAAAATTAAACTCCCGCCTTGGGTGGCCAAAAGAGAGAAGCAGCAAGTGTCTCTTACAGCATCAGGAAGATCCGTTCAAGATTTGCACTGTGAACGTAACGCAAGACCAACTCCTTCTGCTTCAAGGAGAATGGCTACAAAGGTCTTAAACCCTGCAGGAGGGGGTCGCGATGGCTGCTCCTGATGGTGCCTCTTTTCTCTTAAATGCCTGAAAGCCCTGTTGCATGCCGCTGGCGAGGACAGCCTGGGGTGCATGAGGCAGGTATGCTCTGGAGTAGTTGAAGTACAGGAGCTGAGCACAGCCCTTCTGTGCAATATCACTGTCTGGGAAAAAAAAAAAAAAAAAAAGGACTGCTTTAGCAGATTCTTATATAGCAACTGATATTGCTTATCAGCACAATGTGGGCTTGACTGTTCCTACCGCAGGAGTAGCCAAGGACTCTAATTTCCCAGTGGATATTGGGGCCAGATTCAGACAAAGACAACCATTCATCCTGGGACAGTAATGCATTCTCTATAGGGGCCATATTCATGCTGACACTGTTCCAGAAACGTGCAAAAAGCCAGGGTCTCCTGAGTAAATAGCACAGTGGGCAGAAACCACATCGGTCTATTGTTATGAAGTATGGTCTAAATGCCAGTAAATTCCTGATTTGATTTATAGGTGTCAATCACAGAATCGCTCTACCCATATAATCCTGAAAAGTTTGGAGTTTTTAATCTGCTTGGCTTTCCGTAACACCACCTGCACAAAAAGAAACCCAAACCGGGTCTTTTAATGAGGTGGGCTGACCTAGCACTCTGCATGGAGATTGCTCACAGGCTTTAAAACGCTCCACCACATTTTCTCTGTCTCGCCTCCCCTCGTGCCTTGGTGCGTTTGGATCTCCTGGGCTTCCTGAACATTTCATTTTTGGCTTGTTTAAATAGCATTTCAGAAAGGGCAGGGTGGACTTCGGCTGCATAAGAACTGCTGGTTGGATAACTCTGTGTGTTTATGTCACTTCTGCACCAGTGTTTGTCGCTCCCTGAAGAGGGAGTGGCAAACAGGGGAAGGGACATGGAGTTGCTGGAGTTGTAAGGCCACCCGTCCTATCTAAGGATGAGTGGCATGGACTTTAATGTGTGGGTGGTATTATTTTGCTTGGTAGAGAGTCCCACTGTTAGGACCATTGCAGGGCACCCATAGACAGAAAACGCTTCAAGCCCTCTCCGTCCTCCTAGGCCCAGCATATTTAATAACTCAGGTCCCAACCTGCTGTCCCACTTGCTAAGGGGCTCACATTGGACAAAACTTTGAGAACCGCCAGCCTAAACGTGGGGCCAAGAATCCTCCTCTCTGCCGTGTTGTTTTTTCAGAGGTGTTTTTCCTGTCTGACAAAAGACAAAATCTTTTTCACCTTACTTATAGCCTGAAAGTACCAGACTGACTTAAAAGAGGATGCTCTGATTAGCACTCAGAGATATGGTCTGACGACGAGCAGGCTCAAGGATTTTTTTATAGTGCAGTTCAGAATGATCTTTGCTCCCCAAACATGTGTGAAGAATAATAATTTTCCAGCAGCCACAGGTCTTGGTCTCCATGGCTTTACCAGCACGCAAGGAGGTAACCAAGCCATGGCTGCCCTTTGCTGCAGCCTCTTCGTGGCCTCCAAGGTCTGTCACCCTAGGCGACTCCTGCACGGCCTTTGCTGGCTTTGAACTGATGCAATAGGAGGGCAGTCACACGCTTTTTGGGCTGCAGCTGTGCTCCAAACACATAAATTGCACCCTTTGACCCCCAAAAGTGTGAGGAAGCTGTAGTATGCAGCTCCCAAAAAGTATGAGGAAGTATTTCTAGCTCTCCAGGCTAGAAATGATGCTTTGGCAGTTGACCCTACCCTGAATGTCACTCAACTGCCCTGCCCAGCAGTGATTTTTATCTAGTCCTCCAGAAGTTTTTGCTGATGGTAAACGGGCCTAACTGCCCTCAATTGCAAGGACATCAATTAAAAAAAAACACATGTGGGGACAAAGGAAGAGACGAGTAAAGGAAGAGATGAGTGCAGACCCTTCCAAAACCCTGTTTCTCCTTTGTCTACGCGGCATCTCTGCTAGTCCAGCTGATTTTAGGAACATGGCTGTTAGGCTTCCCAGACATTTGCCCAGTTGAGCTGCTTGATGACAGTGCAAAAACTGTCCCCATTGCCTTGTATCTCCTCTCTGGGAACAGCTACCCTTGGGCTCTCAGCTTTTGTCACCAGCTGATTGCATTGGGAAAGCTGGAGGCATCTGCTGACAAAATATTGGCAACAGCTCACGGGGGGCATGGGCAGAGGCGGCTGTGTGATTTATTAGCACCAATAGCCGGGGTGGGCTCTCACAGGCATTGAAATCAGACCATTGAAGCTGTCGCTGACCCATTCCTGGACTTTGCTCCCCCAAGGCACAGGCTTCTGATCTGCTTATGCTTAGTTCCTGAGCTGCCACCATTTTCATTCCACAGTTTAACTGTTTAAATTTATTTTAACCATCTCTCCCAGGGTAGTGGTGCTCCCCTGTGGGAATTTTTCTTCTTCATACTTCATAATTCATAGTTTCTAAGTAACTCTTCACAAAATTAAGCAGTATTTGGGAGAATAAACCAGGACTGTTGGTTCTCTGTCCTTCCATACCTAATCTGTTACCAGTGCATGAGTTACCGAAGAGAAAATTAGCTTTGGTACCTCTGCGCTCTATGACTATGCTGGTCATGTACCCTGAACAACCAGTCCAGGATCATCTGATGCGCGTAAGAAGCTCAAGACTGGATTGATTTTTGTGAATGGTGGATCTCAGAACAAGCTGTTTGTCTTCCCAATGCAATGAAGTCTAACAGTATTTTGCTCCGAGGGGTTGATCAGCCCTCTCAGATTAGATGCTATGGTTCGTACATTGAGCACTTTGTTTATTCCTATTTGGTCTTATTTATAACAAATTTAAGAGGCTGCATTACATTATTTCTAAATTCTCCCAAAAATCTGCGGCACTAATTAGAGAATAGTTATCCCAGCTGGTAACCTTTTATCTTTGCTGGATACTTCCATTTACCAGCAAGGCAAAAAAATAGATTACTGCCGTCACTACCATTACGGCAATCAAATGTTGTGGACTGCCAAACACAATTTTTTCCCCCGATAAAACTTATTTCTTTTAATGAGAATAAATCTTTCCAAAGCACATTTCCTTTCTGATGTGAACAAGTGGTTTGAAACAGAAGCGCACACATGCCTATGTGACGTCTTTTTAACATCTGATTTCCGGGCTCCAAGGAAACCAAGCATGCACACAGTATACAGAACTACAGAGGACAGGTGGGGTTTTTTTAATTGCACTACAACGATGCTCTTTTATCTCTTCTGGGCTGTTGGTACCATTTTGAGATACCTACTGGTGGCAATATCTTCACACTGGTCTAATGTCAGGAAAATCATTATACTGCTTTCAAGGGAGGGAAACTTATGGCAGGCATCTCCTCCTGTTTGCCACAGGCCATCATAGGAGGAGGTTCAGAGTGGAAAAGGGCTGTGGACCTGCTCGGGAAGTGTGATGAGCACTGCAGCAGTCAGCAACCCCACGTTCAACAGAGAGCTTCTGGTCCCCTGCCATTCTCACAAGCACCTGCTGCTGCTTAAACCCTCAGAAAAAAAAATAAAAATCAAAAATCAGGTTTCAAAAATGCTCCCCACGAAGGTCTGGTGCCACGTCACAATCCCAGAACCACCTGGCAGAGGGGATGCCAAGGCCCAGGGCTGGGGGCATCAGGCTCACGGTACAGATGATCGGGGGGTCCCCCCCTCCACAAGACCCCCCTCTCCAGAGTCACACCAGTTGCACTCAGTAAGTGCACTGTAAGTGCATTTTATTTGAGCCAGAACGATACGCTGGCTGTGTCTGGATATGGAGTGGTAGAGGATTCACATCTGAGAAAGCTTTTCTGTTGTTATTTTGCTGTATTTTCTGACCAGGGTGAAGAACAATCCTGAACTCTTTGAGGATGCTTTTGGAGCCAAAGTTGTTTTCCCTCGGGTTCCACCCTTAGGAAAATGGAGGTTTTGAACCAAGCAACGAGCACAAGCAGGTCAGCCGCTCAGAACTCCCCCTGCCAGGAGGCAGCTGCCCAGGCTCGAACAAAAGCCTCCTTGCAACTAACACTCTGAGCGATAGAGAAGAACAGAACGAGAATGTAAAATAGGGGGTTTAAAATGAGGAGCCGCACTCGAGCTTGGCCCTACAGTAGCCCTGCTAAAGGACAGAAATTTGTTAATGTGCAGTGCAGGGAGCTACCCAGAGGTTACCTTTAACTGCCAGCCTCAAGGAAAAAGCTGTAGTGGAAATGGAGCCGGGGGGGGCGGAAGGCAACACATCTAGAATGTGCAGAGTCAGTTATAAGTATGCCAGGGTACAGACAGTCAAAAAAGGCCCAGTTAGCTCTGTCCAAAGGAGTAAAGGGAGATAAAAAGAGCGTTTACATGTATCAGGAGAAAATAGATTTTTAACAAACCAAAGGGGTAGACTGCACGAGGATTCTGAATTGCAAAATATTAATTTCTACATTGGGTTTGCTTTCATAAAAAAAACCCAGATTTAATGCTTTGGCTTAAATGATTTACAATGAGTAAATGAATATACAAATCATATACAATCATTCATTCATTCAAAATAAGGAATAAGAAGAATAATGAAGAGAAGAACAGTCTGATCACAGTTATCTGGTCTGATTTCCCATTTAACACGGTCTGTTTATCCTTGTTGGAAGTAGAGCAGATCATTAACTTGTGGATTGAGGTGTCTGACTCCAAGATGTCTCTTAGTGCACATCTGGAAAAAGCCCTTTCCCTTTCCTGGGACCCAGTAGCTGGCAACAGAATAGGCAAAGCTTTGTCTACAGTTTCACAAGAAACGCGGTCCAGAGAGCGCTTGCTTTGTGAATCACGTTATTTTCTGAATCCAAACCACTGTTTGTACAAGCCCTGTAACTCAGTGCTGGTTGGCTCAAAAGCAGGATGGGGTCCTCTTGTCCCAAAAGGCTTCCAGGAGGTCTCTGGGACTCTTCCCTGTGCTCAAAGGTAGGACAGCAGGAGCTGGGCCAGGGAACGTCTCCCTCTGCCACACGCTCCTGTGAGAAGTAAATGTTTCTATCAGAAACCCAGGTAAGAGTGAGCCTTCCTCAGGTATTCCTGTTAGGCTTTTCCAAAGCTGGTGTATGTTGCTGAATGTTGAGTATGTTCTGCTCTTTTTTCTTTTTCTCTTTCATGACTTGTCTATAATATTAAGAGTTCTGGGTAAATAAGCATTTTCTTTGACAGGAAACAAATTTGTCAGCTACTATCTGGCATTTGACCAGTCAGCTCATGTTGCATAGTTGCAGCTGAGGCCTCTTCTTCGAAACCTTCCACAGCAGATCCCATTTTAATAAGAGCAGAAAAGTAACATTTCTTCCCAAAAGACTTTTGATCTGGTCCCCCCTTCAGTAGAATAGGTTCCTTCAGACCAGCATATGGTGGGAAAGTCAGGTCCCACCTCTATTTAGAGTGAACACCTTTTGGAAGTAGCTACTGCTTCTTCAGTGGCACAAGAGCAGCAGATAAGGAAGGGCTGTCCCACTTGGGCTCCATGCTGGACCCCAGGAACCATTCCATTCCCTGCTAGTGGCAGACCTACCCTAAAACTTATTCGTACTACAATGGAGCCAAAATCACGTAGTAATTCTGTAACTATCAAGGAGGGGGAAAAAGCCAATATTTCAGGAAAAAAAAAAAAAAACGTTGTGTAATCCCAAATAACAACAAATCTGCCTGAGGGCTCCAGTCCTTTGACACCAATCAATACCAGAATGAACATGGCACTCAGCCACTGCTGGTGAATTTTGCTGTGTTCGTCACCCACATTTCCGACTATCTTTCTCCTTGATTTTAAGAACTTCCACACTAATAGAGTTTAGAAAGACTGCCACGCTGAAAAAAGGCACGTGCAGGTTTATTTTCATAACATAGTGAGGTACAAAGGAGGAACAATAATTTATTTAACACAGACAGTAATGCCTGTCTGAGGCTTACTTTTGTGAACTGCTTATTGTAGGCAAAATGTTAATTAATTGGGTATTTCAAGGGAATAGGCAGGCCTCCAGGAAGCCCTCAGATTTGTCTGACACTAGAAGCCAATATTTGTCATCAGCAACAATCACAAATATAATTTTATAGTGGAGTTTCTTGTGTGCATTAAGTGGATTGTGTTTAATCTCCTGATGACATGCAAAATGACGTTAGTCACTATCACTTATATAATGAGTCACAAACATATCATTATAGACTCAGCGTCCATGAGCGCAGACTCTGGCAGTGAAGAGCAACATGCCAGTCTAAATAAAGGGACATTGACTGCTGTGGTGGAGTAGAGATGAGAGTTTTGCCCTCTCTCTTACTGTCCTGCATGTAGGAGAGTTTTCTCAAAGCAACTAGCATCCCCCAAGAGCTTCTGCCCTTAACACGTGCCACAAAAGATTTGTTTCAAAGCAAATCACGCCCGTGACATGCCACGCATGTCCCCTCCACCTCACAAAGCCTGTGCTGGTGGCAGACAGTACATGGGAACAAGAGGTGGGATGCATTGCCTCACAAACCGACACAAGCAACCTCTGGCAGAAATTAAGACGTTGGTTTGGGGAAGGAGCCCAATGGGGATTTTTCACGTCTCTCAGTGGCCCAGCTGTGACAGGAAAACCCTTTATTTGACAGGCACCAGTCCCTCTCGAGCGCTGCGAGGGCACGGCTATAACCAACTTCCTCACATCTCCACAGAAGTTCAAGTTGTAAGAGCTTCAGGCTCTCTTCTTAAAGAGTTCCTGCCTCAGTGTCCCCCCACTCACTTTACCCCTGTGTCTGGGAAAACGACACACCACGAAAAGAAGATAAACGTCAAAGAAATTAGCACATCTGTTACCTGTCTGACTACCGCCAGCACAACAGCCTCCATCTCACAGATATATATATGAACATAGACAACTCCCACGTTCTTGCCCAGCGCTCATTACCTTCGCGACTCACCAGAACAGCTCAGAAATAATTTAAGGATTCAATAAACTCATTAAGTACTTCCATTTACAATTTAGGATGCTATAATCTGGTCTTGCTGATTTGCATAAATTAAATCTTTCTGACTCATATCATACCTATTTTTTTCAACCTAGGTCTTTACTTAGGAGATTTACTTTACTTCCTAATTGCATATACTTGAATTTTCTTATTCAAGACAGGTTTTTCTTAAAGTATTAAAATAATTTAAAAGATATGATTAACGGTTTGCCCTTTCTCACTAATCAGCCTCTCAGTCAGTCTCTCAGTCAGTCTCTCATTCTTTCCTATCCCTAAAACATGTTTTTAAAGCAGGATAAAAAGTCCTTTCATTGCCTTTAGTTAAAGCTATTGCTGCTGTTCCACTTGCACTGTTGTGCACCTTCAGTAGCTCTGTACCAGGCACCTTCCATCAAAGACGATTTCTGCTCTGAAAGGCTCAAACCTAAGGGCAGACAAAGAAATAAACTGAAGTTTAAATGAGGGAGACGAAAATACAGTGAACACACAAAGCAACTTGTTTCTCTGCAGCCAGGGGGCTGTTTCTGAAAAGGAGTCAGTTCCAAAATTTCTTCACATTCAACAAAGCTCTCGAGCATAGGATATAGCTTAGTGTAGGGTGAGACTTTAATTGAATAAGAATGAACATGGGCTCAAGAGTGTCCTATCTGATGAATTGAGGGTTGGTACCATTCAGGTCGAAGTTGGTGGGAGAACTCCTCAAATGAAGCATGCAGGATACAGCACCTGGGGACTTCAGATACAGAATTTCCGAGTAATGAAACTGAACGGTTGAGGTCTTCACCAGCGATAGGTGAATCCTGATTACCTTTAAAAAAACAAACAAACAAAAAAACAAGCAAACAAAACAGAAAGAAATTGGACCAAACAATTGGCATCCAGGTGGGAACACGTTTGCACTGGGCTTACGTGCCCAGAGCTGACAGTGCAGACATTGCCCATAACACTTGAAAGCCAAAAGGCAAGGAATAATACTTTTGTATTATTTCAAAGATCTTGGGATTTCCAAGTTGATGTCAAGATTTGGAAGGCTTAAGTCAAGAAGACAGCTTATTTGTGATGGGTTGTGTAGGAGGGTGAAGTGGACATAGGCATGACAGGTGCACCTCAGAAGACCAAGCATTGTATCGTTGTTCTCCTGTTGGGCCTGGGGACAGCCATCACCAGGCCACAGCAAAATGGTCCCTCTGCTGTTGCTTTCTCAGGCATGTTCCACGATTTAAATGTCCAGATGTCTGTATGACAGAAAATAAAGCAATTTCCTCAGACAGAGCAGGCTGCAGGCCACAGAGGCTTCTCCTTTGGCTCCTTCAGCTCTAGGGAGAGGATGTGCTCCAAACCTGCCCTAAGTCGTGGACCCCTTCTTTGTGCTATACCTTTTGAGACAGCTCAACGGTTCACCACGTGTCCCCACAGCCTTTTTGGCTCTGGGCTGAATTAGACCATTTCATATTTTCTGAAATCCTGATCGTGCCTGCTCCTCTCCTCTGCACTGCCTACACTGGGTCCTCGTGAGACCATGATTCTACCAGACATGTGGTTCCCAAGTGTCACATGTATCCCATAAGCTGAGCACCTCTGAGACCTTTGCAGTCCTGAGGAGAGGATTATTTCACATATCTTGCAGGCTATGCTCCTGTTTAGGCATTTGGGTAGGATACTTCCCCTTTAGCAGCAGTACATTGTCACCTAATGTACAGTTTGTTATCTCCAGCAGACCCAAATCTTTTCCTGTAGGATTGTTAACCTCTATTTGAGGTTACTACTTGAACCTTCATTGCTGAAGTCCTGATGATAGGTGG
Source organism: Rynchops niger (assembly GCA_013400035.1). NCBI lineage: Eukaryota > Metazoa > Chordata > Aves > Charadriiformes > Laridae > Rynchops > Rynchops niger. The sequence goes on from VXBH01003594.1 coordinate 851,823, forward strand.
TGCATGGAGCACCTTGTCTCATTTGATTTTACTTCATCATTCTGTTAAAATATAAACTTGCAAAATATTTGAAGCTTCAAGAAATAATTTCATGTTTTCTTGCATGATCTTTCTATTTTTTCTCCATTCTTCTGAATTTGAATTCAGAAGTATAAATTTGGTCTACAAAAAGCCATTCCTGTCATAAAGAGCAAATGTAGTCCCCATGAAAGAAACAGCAACCAAGCTCTGGGTTTATTGTTTACTTTTCAGTTCAAATTCTTTTTCAAATGCCAAAGAAACAGCAAATTAGCATAAGGGTGGGCTTGCTGATATAATGGACACAGCGAGCAAACCCATGTGTTGCTACCAGAACTACAGAATGTGTTTTGTCTTCTCTCACCATTTTTCATGCTGAATTTCACCATTTGCACTCAGGATGGAAGCAAGTTATTAAATGGAGCCTTGCTTACATAAGAAGCACACGGCAGAGCATTTTAACAGTTCCTGCAAGGACGTTAAAATGAGTGAATCGCTGCATGAGTAAAGCAGTCTGACTGGAAGACCAAATATAAAGACAACGATGAGCTTTCAGATGCCTCCTCCCGCGTGTGTTGATAATGTGTTTATTTTTTGAAATGGGGGTTACCAGCAGTGTCAGACACGCACAAAGACTGAGGGCAGATCAGTTCCAGTGGAAAAGATTAGCATAGTTTTCCCGAGGTTGGCATGCTCAATCAAAAATAAAATGATTAAGCAACACGGATTTGAAGTGCGTCGTGAATATATCTTTTGTACTCTCTAGCCCTTAAGCAAATAATGAAAAGTAACTCTAGTTATGAGTCATGATATTCCTTTAATGACAAGAATTTATTCTTGATGCCTGCAACGACATTATTTAGTTAGACACTGTGCAGATTTTACCTACATCACTTTTGTAAAGATAAAGTTATAGAAATGGACCAAAGGGTATTTAAATCCCTTTAATTTGAGATCTGTCCATAAGCCCATATAAGGTACACTGCATTAGATATTCTAACAGAAGGAATATTCAAGTGCAGTGTCTAGTCATCAGTGCAGTGTTGCTTTCTATCCAGATTTTTAGCTAAGCTGAGTGAAGCTCAGTGAAGCTGAGCGACTTGCTTTTGAGTACATAGCACCTTGAATCCATGGCTCAACTTGTTTCCAATTTTTTTCCAGCACCAGTTGCCACATGATGAAGCTGCTTTAAGGCAGAACATGGAAGCTTTTGGAGGCTCTGCATAATATGACTGAAGAGGTATGAAAGAGTAGGACACCTACACATCTGACCCTTCTTGGACAACCCTTGGCAGATCTGGGTGAGCTGGTTCACATCCGAAGAATAGTGAGGAGTCTGAATGGGTCTTCTTTCTGTGGAAGTAAATAGTGGAAGTGCAGGAATGCACCTGAAAAGAAAATGGAAAAGTACAGTTGCTGGTGAAGGGGGATGTAATATTTGTGACATCTCTCGGGTTAATCTATGGTGGATGCACTGCCCAGCAACGGGTAGTGGGTTAAGTAGCCAAGCAGTTCGCACCATTTATAACAGACCACTATCCAAATCAGTAATGTGCCTCCCACGCACTGCCCCAGCCCTTTTGGCTGCCCCAACACCTCAGCACGTACCTCGCCCATCCCTCTACTGCCCATGCTGGTCTGCAGTGGGGGTGAAGCCTGGACAGTGGTAGCAGAGGCTTCTCCCTTCTGCCCCATCGGAGTCCCTCAAAAGTGTCCAAGACGCAAGAGTGCACTTTAGCTTAGCTCTAGCATTCGGTTTCCCCCCAATGAAGAAAGCCCATGCCGGGCTGTGACATGGCAAACCCAAATCAGCTGTTTGTCTATCAGAGCATCTGTGAGTCAACAACTGATAGGGACTTCGGGACACCAGGACTTTCTATGACAGCATATCTGTTGAGAGTGAGTTCACTTGTCAGTGTAGCTTTTAGGATCTAAAGACAACTTTGCTGCTGCCAGAAGTCTTGTATGGCTCCGTGTACTCTGCTACCCAGTAATCTCCTCAGAAACACCCCCAGGATTACATTTTCCTTCAGTTTTACTAATTTTTCCCTAACTGGGAAAGAAAAAAATTTGCATGGTGATGTTTTTGATCTATCTAGGTTGTACCAGACAAGATCCATAGGCACAAAAGCCTGAAGCTCTTGCAGCGTCATGCAGAAACTAATGCACAGCCAGCCCTGGTGTGCTCTGCCAGGACAGGATGAGGTTTCTCTTTTTGGCTTGTAGGTATGGGAGAGTCACCTGTCGGGGTGGTGACTGCCTGCAAGACAGGCTGGCCCTGAGCAGAGGTACGCAGTTGCTTAAGACAGAATAGTGCCGTGTGTGTAAAACCAGATAGATCCTACATAGTATAAGAAAAACTATGTAGTGTCCCGGAAAGCCAGCCTCTCCTGCAGTCTCTTGCGGGGAGGCTGGGATAGGAGGAGGACCTCCTCATTCAAACCTACAGCATCCATCACCTCCATTCCCCTGCCCCGTGCCATTGCCAGGAGTGACTGTGGCAAGTCAGGCTGTCTGTTACAGCTCACCTCATCCACTCTGTTTTCCTGAAATAATAAAATTACAGACTGATTTCAGCACCTTACTTCAGGGGAAGTAAAATTCATGTATTTCTGTGCATCCGAGAAGCTCTGAGCTGACAGTACTACAGGTTTCTGCTGAATCAGTGAGCCGCTTGCACCAGGGTGGTGATCTTCTTTTGAAGATCATGCACATTAAAGTACGGCATTTAAAAGAAGTCCTCTCAGTATCTTTTATAACTTCTTCAGGTGGTAGGTCCTTTTATGAACAGGCAGAAAAATGACTGTGAAAGGCCTTAACCAAATGTAGTTTGGGCCACCTTTATTTCAGCTTTTATCACCCAGAAGAATGTGCTGGCCTATGTCTATGCGGTGCAACTACTCCTGTCAACTGCTCTTATCACTTAACTGTAGTGTAATCAGTTGACACCTAGTTATGTGTTTATGGCATATACATTATACCATTTGGGAGATAAGAAATGATTACTGACACGCACACCTTCATTAATTCACTGACAGAGGAGTAATAGCGAATACAACTGTCAAGGTAAAATGATAGAATAGATCGGCATTAGGGTGATCAAACAATGCAGGCAAATACTGTCTATAAACATAAACCTGTTACAACAGGAGTACTTTATGACTTTTGGCAGCCACAAAGTCATCAATAAGATCCTAAAAGCTCCGGTGACATGTGAACTCACTCTCAATAGATACGTTGTCAGAGCAATTTAATTTGCTTTGTGGTGGTGTCACTCTTTGTTGGAGAAGGACCTTTCTCACCCTCAGAGTCCATTAGTGGCGGTGTCAAAAACAGTCTTATTGCCATGACAACAATGAAGAAAGTTGAATGGAGACTACTGGATAGCAGAAAGCAGATATTTCACGTGGATGTACTTGGCAGGCACGTTCATACCCAGCAAAATGCTGCTGTTTCCAAAATCTTTTAAGGTGAGTTCAAATTAAATGCGCACAAGCAGCTTCTGAATCTTTGGAATGTGACTCTCTGTGCATAAGTACTTTAACAGACACTATTTTTTTTTTTAATCATTTTTGTACCAGAAAAATATGAAATTATTTTAGGTCTAAAAACCCACTCACTTTCATCCCTTATAGACGAAAGTACCTTTTGGACTGTTTTCATCCGTCTCATGTTTTCTTTACCAGCAATGATGACCTTGTTTATATTGTTGGGTAGTGGTTATGGCTGCTCTTTTCCTTTGCAGTTTAGTCACACAATCAACATTTGATAGAGTATTCATGATAAACACAACTCTGGGTTAATGATTTTTACGGTCTAATTATTTTTTCTGTGGCAACAAGATTCCCTTCTATCATGCTGTAATTTTCTCTCTCTGAGACTCATTGACTGAAAAAGTGGGTAAGCCCAGATGTTTGGTGTCCCAGGCTGGGGCAGTGAAAGCCAGACACCTACTGTATTATCCAAATTGGAAGTGAACTAATTCCTATTAACTGCATTTGCTAAACCATTGATTTTCCCTTATTCTTGTGTTCTCAAGCTTGCTTTTCCAGATCATCTGCTGTTTTATATATTGCTATCATACTCCCACCTCTCCTTGTTTCAAAGGCAAATGATCTCAATCTTTTAAAACATGGTTTCTGTTGAATATTTTTACACGCTCCCCATCATTCCCATCACCCTGTGCTGAAGCTGACATAGATCTGCGTTGTCAGTTGAGAGTGTGAGCACCCAGTCCTACACATGGTCTTCCCCACGGCATCACACCACCAACCACATAAAAGTACTGCCTTCTTTTTCTGTACCTTTACCACCTATGAACTTGTTTCGTTCTTTGGACTGTGGCTATGCACAGCTGTCCACCACCATATTCAAGTCCCCTTCCTAACCTGACACAGCCAGAATGGTGTAAGGTTAATGAGTAAATCATGCTTCCCTCTCCCATTAATATTATTTTGCATTTGTTGACACTGTGTTCCAGCTGTCATTTTGTTCACCCTTGCTCTGGGTGAGCTCCACCCTGAGTCTGGAGCTCCAACCAACCTTCCTCACTCATGACAGACTCCAAGAAAATTATTGAGGAGATCAGTACTTGAGTGCTCTACTCCTAATCTTTTGCTTTGTTGGAAATAGATTAATCTGATTCTTTATTTCATTTTTCTTGGCTTTTGCTCCCAGAAAATACATCGCTTCCCCGAACAGAAACAAGTGATGTTTTTACACTTCTTCTAAGGAACCTTTTCACTCACCTTTTGAAAATTAAAATACATTATTTTTACTTTTTTTTTACACTGCTTTACATTTTTACATTGCATTACCAGCAGATTCAAAAAATTCTAACAGATTAGTGAGACACAATTTCCCACTGCAGAAACTAGTGGATTGCCTTTTCCCCTTAATACCTCCTTTTTAATATCTTTTTCTTAATGCTTCCTTTTCTAGAGGTATGAGACATGATTACAAAAGCTATTATTATAATTTTCAACAGCGGAAGCCTGAGAGTATTAGGAAAAGAAGAGGCAATTCCAGGCCAGTCTTTGATATCTCACCAAGATATTATTCTGGCGCTCTTTGCTGGGTTCACCTACTCACTGCAAGTTGATTAATCAAATTCTTAAAATATTAAACTGCAACGCACCCCAATTCTGCTAATTTATCATCTACACAAAACACAGATTTTAGTCCCTCACACAGGTACACAGGTACAAAATATTTTCAACAAAAAATGCAAAATGAGAGGCAAGGAGAGAAATAAAAAACTGAAAGGAAGCATCACCATCGAAAGCAAGAAGGGTCCCAGAACATGAAGGCCAGACTGAGCACTGCAGATACATTCACATCCATTGTCTTCCTCCTTGGGTGTAAATTCTCCACTTGTATTTCATCCCTTTTTGCTTTCCTGTACCACAGAAAAGGGAAACAGGTGTGTAAGAGCAGCTCATCTTGTTGGAGATAGATTTCCCATTCATCCCACCTTTGCTGTGCAAGTGTCCCACAGCACATCTTGGGGCTGGGTGTCTCAGACTGGAGACACACCGAAGTGTGCCACAAGGGTTTGAACTTTAGGGCTTGTCTTAATGTCTACCACAAGCAGCTTCTCATCTGTGTGCGCCCCGGGAGGGACCAGCCTCCTCCCGCTGACCTGTTGGTTAAGCACCTGTAAGAGACCGGTGGCCCTTGCTGACCGCAGCCGTTCATTCCCTGCCAATATCCTGCCTTTCAAAGTCAGGAATATGATTTTCACTAAATATTAATTGGCCTGGCTAGTGAGGTTCTGAAAACACAATAAATTATTCAGTGGGCTCTTCAGCCACATTTACTTACTAAAGAGAGGATGCCAAGCGAGCTGTGTGTCAAGTATTATGGTTCAAACGGCGGAGGAACCAAGGGCTTACTCAGTGTGTCTGCAGAGCAGAGCAGGTAGGGAGGCTGCGGCCAAGAGATGTTTCTACCTGATGTACTTGTATGGAATACAAAATGAAACATGGATGTATTTGTCTTTAGCAGAAACGAACAACAGTAAAAACTCACCTTTTCAGCATGAGGAAATTTCTTTGTTATAGTTAAAGCTACTTGGCTTAGGTTACAGCTGATAAGAAATAATTAACAACTTGCCTTATGCTCTGAAATTATCATGCTCAAGCCACAAAACCACTGTGATTCTTACTTCAGTGCAGTCAACTATTGTAACCATGCCTTGTTGGGGGAACAAAAAAAAATCTGGGTTATTTGCTTATCTATGTACAAATGTCTGAGATCAAAGAGAAATAAAAGACCAGCCACGTAGCAATTAATGGTAGGCTGCTAGTGAAAGGTTCCTCATAAAATATTGAAATAAAAAATATTTAACAGCAGTCCCCTGTACAAGAAACTTGTCCCTTAACACCAAGCTTTCACCACCAAAATACCTTGCACCCGCATTTTGTTTACCTAAACGAAAGATTTTATGATGGTTCCATTGCTTGATTAAATTTGCACCCGGGTGGATGAAGGCACCTCCTGTGGCTCTTGCACTGTGCAGCCTCTGTAAGCCCATCACGGGGAGCAGGCTGCCCTGAGCACGGCCGTCTTCAATTTAAATTGGGACGGGTTCAGAAGAGCACAGTCAGGTTAGTCCTAGCAGTCAAGAGGTCTCTGTGAAGTTGTGTAGGGTCAAAGCCAAGCCATTCCAGCTTGCCATTAGCAAAGGAGCCCTGTGTCCCATGTGCAGGTCTCCCTGCCCACTGGTCCCATCACGTACACACTTTCCTGCACCGAAACCCCTGGTTAGGCTGGGCTGTATCAGGGGATACATCCCCTGAGAGTGGTCCTCCGCCTTCAGCTGCTTCCACTCAGCTACCAAACCATAATGGGGGGTTTCTGGGTCTCTGGAGATGGTAACCTTGATTACCTTTTTAACAGATGGGAATGACAAGAGCCTTGGTGCAAGCCCTCCACATATTTACTTCTCTATGCAGCAGCACATTTTGCTCCATGTCCTCTGTTTGTATGTACTAAAACAGGTAGCAAAAGATTAAAAGATAGCAAAAAGCATAAAATGTGATGTATGGATGTGTGAATGGAGAGATTTAAAAGGTTCTGTGAAGTGAGACAGGATCACAAGACACTAAGGGAGTCATTTTGTTCCTGTATAATGAAAGATACAATCCAAAATACAGTGATTGAAGTGTCACTCGTTCCACATCTTTTGTGCGTAACAGTAGATTTGAAGTCCTATCTGCAATGGAGGATGTATGGATTCCTGCTTCAGCGAGGCAAACAACTATTACGCATTTATATCTGTCTCACTGAGTTTTACAAATGCTTGTACAAGCATTTCTACATATGCCTTGAGAAATCCTACCAGTTGCCCCCATATTGCAGCGATACTCACTGTAATCATCAGCATGAGGCTCAGATCTACAATAGATCATGGATACAACTCTTTATTTTTTCTCTCCTTAAGTGTGATCCTAATTCTAATGATGGATCACAGATGGGCCTGTGCGTTAACCGTAGTGAGGGAACGGGAAGGCAGGTGTCTCCCCTCTGCCTGGACAAGAGCATCCACCAGCTCTATGCCTTTTTATGGTCTGATCCAGCAAATGCACACCAGCTAGGGGTGATGTCCATGTGTAGGCACCTCCATGGGAGCTAAGTGTCTACAGGCCTGTTAGAGTCAGTGGACCCTGTAGACCCATCAAGCTAAGGAAATATTGGGCAGATTAGGGTGAGCTGAAGGGCTCTCTGGCTTCTCTTGTATTGACTAAGGGCTTGACTGAGCTGTCGAAAGATAGGCATCCAGTGCCTTTTAAGGTATCCTGAACTGAATGACCTCCAAATGCTGTCCTCTGGAAACATCTGTGCTGTATCTGTCAGCCCAAATCAGATGTCTCAGATACCAAAGGGCATCCGAAATGCCACTAAAAGCCTACATACGAGCAGCTGAATGCAGCCCTAGATCTTGATTGACTATAATGGAAAGTTACGCTCCTGATGCACATGTAAACACATATACTGTAGACAACTATATGGAGGTGCCTGGATCTCTCTCTTAATGAGAAACATCTCGTTTTTTAATTTTAACTGTGTAACTTTAATTCTATAACCATTTTTTCCCTGAAAAATAAACAGCTTCTCAGATAAAGGTAAAGTAGTAGATTTATTTTATTTAGATTTAGTGCATGTCAGATGGAGATTGTAGGAGTGAATACAGGAATTGCAAGGGCTCTAAAAAGAGCCTGAATGGCTATTTTTTGACTGGGCAAATTTGCATGATTTTTACACTGTTCTTAATTAGATCCTTGTTTCAGGGTTTCTACTAGTTGCTTGCATTGGGCAACTCTTTTTAATGTATAACTTGACTTCTTAGGTCTTTTCCTCCTCTCTTGAAAGCAGGAGGCATGGTCTAGCTTCAGAAATAGGATGACAGGCAGAGTACACTGACGGACTGAGAGCCTCTAGCAAGCTGGTTTATGCGTCTTGATGACTGTCTCAGGCTTGGACAGATCACCAGACCCAGGAGTAGGAAGCAATTTCCTCCCAAGTCAAAGTGGCAGCGCCATTGGGAGTGACTGTCATTGCTTTTCTCTGTAACATTGGCATAGCCCAATCCCCAGCATCTTCTGGGCCTTTATTCCTTACACATCAGCTCCAATTGTAGCCGTCCAAGTCATTGGCCCTAGACCTAGATCTTTCCTTGCTCTTTTCTGTGACTTTTCATTGACTTTCTTGCACTTCAGCTTTTGTATAAAGGTAAGGTTCATTTGCAAATGGGCAAAGGAGATGTTTCATGGCTTGTGGTATTTGCTCTGTGGGGAATAAGGATTCTGCAGATCCTCACGGATTAAACATCGACCAGATGAGGACTATTGATGTCGGGGCACTGGACTGATGATTTAGTCGGTCCTAATGGTCTGTGCTTGAGAAGTCCTACAAAACAGCACAAGCATAATCCCCCTTGTGCAAGATGAGAATGAGGGGTTGCACCATGATAAACACAGCAGAAATTGCACAATTAGCTCAGGGCAGATTTTTTGAAAACTATTTAGTAAAATTCTTTCTAAAAAATATATGACTGTAGCAACTTAGGAGGGAGAACAGTCAGAGATTTGTCAGTACCGAATTAAGAAAAAACAGCTTTGTCTCGTACCAAATTTTCTTCCTACAAGGGTGCCATTGCAGTGTTGCATTTATATTCATTCACGTCACTGGCAAACAGCACTGGTGATCACTGACTTGTTCCACAGGATCCCTTGCTGGAGTCATGAGGCTATACATCCCACGCTCTCTGCTTACCACGTGGGGTCAGCAATATACGTGATTGTAAGATCAGCAGGAGACAAATACAGAGCGCACTCGCTCACTAGGTGTGGGGTTCACCTCCTTTTGCAGTCACTCAAGTTCAGGTGTCTACCTACGGGTTGGGTGCCTGGTCAAAAGCTATCTAGCCAGTAGATGGAGGGTGAAGAGAGTTTGGGTTGACGGGCATCTGTGCTCACATAAGGTGAGCAGCTCCCCTGCCTTGATTTATCAAGTCTCCACCATCCATGATAAGAGCTCGGTGCAGTCACCCACCTGGTGTGGAGGTAACCCAGACACAGACCCAGAGGCTGAGCAGATATAACCCATGCCTTCCAGGAGCAGTGGCTGGACTTCATGTGGGATCCTTTATGGCACCCTGAAGGACAACAGATAACTGTGACAAGGCAACTGAACAGTGCCACAGACTCACACGTCCATACACTGCACTTTCACGCTCTGATATGTTATACTCTATTGGCCTAAATCCCACCCTAGCTGCCTGTATCATGTACGGCTTTCCACAAAACTATTTCCTTAAAATGTGTCATGAACACAACCATTCCCAGGCTATTCTTTAACTAAATGGGGTGTTTCAATGCCCTGCCAGCTACAGTGCAGAGAAGATATAAAAAGAAGAAACAAGGTAGTTAATAGGTGCTCTGTCCTCTCCATTTTTCTCGATAGGGAGCACCGGGATATTTTTGTCTCCTTCGTCAGCAAGGATCCATATGGATGCACCAGTTGCTTCAAAAATAATTGTCAGCTCTCACCAGCATTCAGATGGGCCCTATTTCTGGCCCCACGCACGTAGCAAACAAAAGGTGCCATCTAGTGTCTCTCAGCAGCATCCGAAACCAAAAAGAGAAATCACTCAAATGGTGCATTTAATGTCTACTTTCTCACTGACAGACACAAAACTGGTCTTCAAAATACACAAACGTTTCATTTTAGGGAATTTTAAGTAAGCCAGGACTTATGTCTTCTCTCCCTCTTTGTGTCTCTGCACTGACTTCATCCAAGGTCTGAGCCTGAACTTAGTTCAAGACAAGGGTGTTCAAGAGTTGGATCCATTCATTCCTTTGGATTAAACAATTTAAAGTAATTCTAAGTAATAATGATGCATTTTTCATCAAGTTGGGGCTTTAAATATAGTTTTGCATATTACTAATAAATTTTTGTCCTGGGGGCTTAGTCCCATTTAAAGTGGAAAGCAATTTAGTCATTTACTGTCCCACAAAGGGAAAAGAGACACTTTCAAAACTAATAAAATAGACAGTAGAGATGGATCTATAAAAGGATTTAAAAGCCTAAATCCAGCCTAACTGCTTCTGTGGATGACTTTGACAAAAAATCAGAGATCTGAAAATCCACTCAGAATTTGACTGTACCTTGTAGGCGTATTTGCAGTGCTATGTCCACTGACACAAAGGCCAGGCCAAGTGGTGTAGAAGGGCCGTGTCTACCCTGCTCAGTCCTCACCCCCCACAAAGCTGATGGGCTATATCCTTCTAGTGCCATCGGGGCCCTGGGTCTCATCACAGGGTCAGAGTGATGCCCCTATCATGCTACGAGTAAGAATGGTCTGGGCCTGCATTGTTTTCATCTCAAAGTACCTCAGATAACAGGAGGACAGGGTGACACCCTCCAGATTGGCATTTTCACAGCATGAAATTGAGGAGCGGTGTTGCATGCCCTGGGGTGCAGCAGAGAGGAACGTGGGAGTGCTGAGCAGTGGCAACTGGGGACAATGCTCGAGGATGTTGTCCTCCAGAAGAGGTGGCCAGACCTGGCCTGGGCAGGTCCATACTGCCTTTTGGCTGTACAAATAGAGGTTGGCCTGAACTGACCCTTCTTGGATCTTGTTTCGGAGAGGACTGATTCCCTGGGAGTGAGCTGGGAAGCTGATATTTGAGAGAGTACAAACTTCTACCTGCATCAACAGGTGCCTCTGCTGTATCCAGCTATAAAGGACCAACTTGAAGCACTTGAAAGTTTAGTCACACATGCAAAATGGATGATACGAAGAAAAAATCTGACAGCTGTTGCCAGCTTTGGCTCTGGTTCCACAGTAAGGTACTCTTGCACCTTTTTTTTTCAGCAGAACCAATAGAAAACATTTTATCACATCAGAGACACTCTTTGAAAGAAGTGTCTTTCAAAGAGTGCATATTACCTGCCCCTAATTTGCAGGTATCTTGCTATCTCCTAGGCTGAGATGAGGACACAGGGGATGGGTATCCCATGTGAACATCTAGAAACTCATGTTGCTTCTCACCCTTACAGAGCTTAAGTAAAGCAGCAACTGCAATAAACAAATGAAAATTAAAGACGCCTGCAACAAATATATTTCTGCCTTTCCTCCCTGCAGGATTAACTCCCTTATAAAACCTCTGTCTGCTCTGTGCTGTTTGTTGCATAGGCTCTATTCTTAAAGCTAAGTAATCAAGGATTATTCTATGAGAACAAATGCCATAAATTATACCATACTTTTTTTCAGAATTGTTCATCTTTTTACTTAAGAGAAAATCTGAACTACTGAACGGGCTTATGTGGTAGTTACAGCTCTTTTTCCAAAAGCAAATCATATATAAAGTATTTTACAACACATTTTACTCTGCAAATCTTTTCCTTGATTGTGGGGATATCTGCATGTATAAATAGAAGCTGCTTGTTTTGCATGTCTGATTCATTCTGCAATGCCACCATCCAGTGTTCGTGATGCTTCACTGTCACGGCAGTGATTATAAAACCCTAGATATTGAATTGGGACATCAGAAGAGAGTAAAAGCTGATAAAATAAAGCTTTGGAAAAGAATGTACCAAGAAGCACATTAAAAGGAGAGGTGAGTTTGCACACCACTGTGAGTCAGATTCACTTGCCTTATTCACAAGCTGAATGCCATAGCAGGACTCCTGTGGGCTTAAAGCATTCAGTCGCCTTCTTTTGGGAAGCAAAGATCATGTATATGTAAGCTTACCAGAAGGGTCTTTCTATCTCTCTGAGCCAAGTCCCCTGGAATCAGAAGAAAACACGCAGCATACCTTCCTACACTGATCATATTCCTGCTTGGACCCAGTTAGATTTGCATTTCATATGGAAAACTGTCCCTGGATGGTTAGAAGCTTTCTCCTAATTTCCAGAATAACTAATGTATAGCCAGAATTCACAGCGTTTTTTTTTCAATATTGTTCTTTAATATAAATAATAATTCTTCTTTCCTATACATTCGCAGAGATCAGACGTGAAGTCTTGGAATAATAAATGCTGGAAAAAGTCAAGAAGCCATGTAAGCCATTTCCCCACCCCAAGGTGGAATCATCAGTATATACCTATAACATCCCTGAAAAATACTTGTCTTACGCAACTCAAGGCCTGGTGAATACAAACAATATTAGGCAACCTATTACAGACTCCATTTTTTTCTTAATGTCTAATCTGCATCTTTCCTCCCTGAAAAATTAGGTCTAGTTCTTCTTGTCCCATCTACTACAGACTGGAAACCTTGCTTTTACAAGCAGCCTTTGAAGACTGTTAGCATGCTTCCCTCTTTTTTTATAGAGTAAATCATATAAATTATTTCAATCTTTTCTCCTAAGCTACACTTTTGAGACATGTTGCCATTCTGGGCCATTTCCAGTTGGCCCACAACACTATGAGCTGTGGGGTCCAAGAATGGATGCAGTACAGCAACCAAGACTTTGCCATGCTGAGAAGTTTGAAATATTCTATTCCTTTTCATATATGTACTAATATGATGCCTGAATTTTTGAATCCTGATTATGTTGAGATCCACTTTATCTCCCATATCATTTTCTAAAGAGCTGCTATATGGCAATTATTCCCTGTCTCACTTGGAGAGTTACTGCAAATAGAACTGCATGCTATTTTCCACCTGATTCCTGAGAAAACAAAACATATATGCATTTAAGCAGATGCTTTATCTTTTTACCTGATACTTTTTCTTATTTCCTTCAATTTTCTTGGAATTTGATTTAGTTGAAAAGCTGCAAAGGTATTAAGTTCTTCCAAGTTGTGCGAAAATCGATGACCGGATAGAGGGAAAAGATAGAAATTAGAGCCCTTGCAGACGGTCAGGCTGCAGTGTGAGCTCACTGGGCATTTATTTTGCCCGGTCTGCTGGCTGGCCCCTCTGCCTGGGCTACTTCAGGGCTAGCCCCATTGCCCACTGACTCTTGTCTGGCTCAGAGCTGGGGAACACGAGGAAGAATCAGCCCCAGTGCAGAGTAGAGCTCGGAAATAATAGATGGTGAGGGGAAACAGCACCTTACAGGGAGGGCAGAGGGGACGAAGGGAACCCCATGCTCACATAATGTGCAGGGCAGATACAGATATGGGAAATAAATCCCCATTTCCATGGATTGCCTGGCTTTCAAATTGTTTCTCCAAAAGCCAGTGTGGCAATTTCTCTCAGGTTTCAGTCATTGGCAAATTTAATAAGCATATCCTATTTCCTCATCCAAGTCATTAGTAAAAGAACAGAGTCAAAATGCACCAAGGACGGATGCTGCTGAAACCTCAGCACTCCCCCTTCCTTGCTGGCAGCATAGCAAGGATAGTACTCTCCAAATACAATTTTTCACACCAGTTTTGCTCCTATTCTCTCAGGTTGTTTAAGCAGACTAAGCAAGCAAAGCTTTCTTAATTTCTTCTTATGAAACAGGACATAACGGTCCAAATAGCAGTTTCCACTCGTCTTTACAGAGCATGGGTCATTTGAAACTATCCTGAACACAGGTAACCAGAATTGCATACAGGAGTGCAGAGGTACCACAGGAATATCACTACTTCATCACTACTGGAAATACTTTGCTTGTCAGGTTCCAAGATCACATTTTCATCTTCACTGTCACCTCATTTTCCCATCACCCTCATACAAAACCTGCAATCAGCTAATACAGAAAGTTCTGCCATTTCCAGCTGATGCATTCACAGCTTATATATATGAATTTCTATTTTGTAAATGCCCTGCTCCAGTTTACCTCATTTCCCTTGCTGCTTGGGAAGTAATTGGGGAAGTTGTGTTTGGGAACATATAGAACATTGGCTATTCCAGTTCTCCTCCGTATTCAGAATGCCTTTATATCAATAGCAAATTTCGTTTGTATACTACACATATTTAAAATACTGATAAACTCCTTTCCATCTCCTTTTTCATTTTTAAACACAGCCTTTTACCATCCTCTATGTAACTGTTTTGTATCCAACCTTAAAAAATAATTTCATCAGTGTTAAGAAAAAATTCTCTGTGTTGCACCATGGCTTTTGCTTACTGACCCTGAAGCAGCTGACATCATTACATTTCACATCCTAACTCACTAGGGTGTCATGAATTTTTGTTTGTAACATTAACAATAATGCAAATCTCACCCATTAGCAAGTCTAGAGTCGGGTCAGCCAATACTAGTCCAGGCAACTCTGCAGCACAATGTATACCCATCCTAAATGATTCAATGGAAAAACCAAATACATTTTTTTTCTGAAGGAAATGGTTTGTTTTCTTCCTTCTGGCCACACCATAGTTGACTGACACGAAGGCAGAGACAACACAAGGTTTCTTTTGCATCCTTGAGATCCAATAGTCACCTAAGCACCCAGCAAGCCTTATGCCCAAACAGAACTACAGTGTCAGCTGAAAATGTTTATTTATGTTCTCACATAATTTATTATTGCAGGATCCTCTATTTCCATTTCAATACTGGCCAAAGCTAGAAATTACAGAAATACTCTTACTATTAGGGAGAACTGGAAATATCTGGAAAAGTGTGATTTAAGTGTCTCTCCAATTAGGATCCAAAATGAACCACTGTAGTCTTTGAGTTTTATTTGTGAGGTGCTGAGTAGGACCCAACCGTATTCCCCATCTTAATTTGCCTCTGGGAGGTCTTGCTTTCTTTGTCAACCTTCATTAAAACAAACAAACAAAAAGTTTTGTTTTATTTCTGAATCCTCAATTCAAATGTTTGACAGAGAAACAAGTTCATTTATCCACTCTAAAATCCTTCTGTATTCAGAGCAGACAACTCCCAGGGCGTGTCACCCATAGGTGACAGTGATTCTATGTCATTCCCTTTCACGTGAAAACATCACGAGAACATGATTTTTTTCAAGACCTCAGTATCATTCCTGACTAAAATTATGACTTTAAAAATCTCTCACAACTGATACCACAGGGGGAACTGGCAAAACAAACCATTTCATTTAATTATCAGGACCTGAAAATATATTTTCTTCTAGGAAATGCTGATAGACCTCTCAAGCTGTTTTCAAATCAAGACATATCTCCAGTGTATTCGCAGAACATATTTCACACCTGCTTTTCATCATTTAATATTCTTTCTGCTCCACACAACAAAAAGCGCATAACAGAATTCACTTTGTGCATTCATTTACATGCTGTTTTAAAAACAACAGTTCTTAAAGGAGATACATGGAACTGGGAAAGACACATGCTGCTGCTGGTTTCCATTTTAGGATAAATTTTGGTACCTCTTCACTTGCTGATAAATTCTTGCCCTTTTGTTAAACCAGATAAAAGGAAAATAACATTTGGATCCTCTTCCCAGGACTCCAAGAGACGGTTTGGGGTTTCCACACCACACACGTGCCCTGTGCCCGAAGCCAAGGTGCACTACCACAGGGCAGAAGGACAATGGTGTTCAGCAGAGCTCAGATTAAATAAAAAAAGAACAGCTGAACATGACCTCCCAGGATCCACCAGTAAACCTAATGAAAGCAGATCTCAAATACAGAAAATATGTTATGGCTCTGAAACATGATAACCCATGGTATGGAAGATTTTTCACATAAAACCATAGAATGATAAATTCATAGAATAATTTGGGTTGGAAGGGATGGCCTTTAAAGGCCATCTAGTCCAACCCCCCTGCAATGAGCAGGGATATCTTCAACTAGATCAGGTTGCTCAGAGCCTCCTCCAACCTGACCCTGAATGTTTCCAGGGATGAGGCATCTACCACCTCTCTGGGCAACTTGTTTCAATGTTTCACCACCTCACTGTAAAAATTTTCTTCCTTATTTCTAGTCTAAATCTTCCCTCTTTTAGTTTAAAGCCATTAGTCCCTGTCCTGTCATAACAGGCTCTGCTAAAAAGTTTGTCCCCATCTTTCCTCTAGACCCCCTTTAAGTACTGAAAGGCATCAATAAGATCTTCCCGGAGACTTCTCTTGTCCAGGCTGAACAACCCCAACTCTCTCAGCCTGTCTTCATAGGAGAGGTGCTCGGTCTCCATTTTTGTGGCCCTTCTCTGGACTCACTCCAACAGGTCCATGTCCTTCTTGTGCTGAGGGGTCCAGAGCTGGATGTAGTACTGCAGGTGGGGTCTCAGGAGAGTGGAGTGGAGAGGCAGAATCACTTTCCTCAATCTGCTAGCCATGCTGGTTTTGATGCAGCCCAGGACACAGCTGGCCTTCTGGGCTGCGAGGGCACATTGTTGGCTTTTCAACCACCAGTACCCCCAAGTCCTTCTCAGCAGGGCTGCTCTCAATCCCTATATCCTACAGTACCTGCATGCTAGGTCAGATACTCAACCTTAAGAAAGGATGTAGAGAAAGGGTTTGCCCTCAAAGGTTGTGCTGCATGAAGTGAATTTCTAGAGCTTCTGAAATCTCACTTTTCTGTAGTGGATTGGCTTTTCTTTTCATCTTACTGATAATTTCACTCAATGCACAAGTGGAGACAGTCCTACTGACACAACACAGTCAATCTTTTGAAGAAAGTTTTTCCAGTTTTCTTTTTTGTCTTGTTTCTTATTTATCCTTTTCTTTAGCTAGTTGGAGAAAATTGGTTATTTGGACTCAAAAATTCACCTGCTTTTTCTTTTTCTCTTGATGAAATAGACTGTAATCTATTATATGTGATATCATTATTCACTGTAGATAAGCATGATGTCAAGAAGAATAAAACTTCATAGGAGGAATACTCTCTGGGAAGCGAATGCTTTTTAAGCATCAAATATCTGGCTTTCATATTTTCAACAGTCTAAAAAGCAAGTACATCACTACCCATCTGCATGATGAGAAGTATTTGTAAACAGAATACACAGGGCTTAAATCCCTCCAAAGACTTCTTGAGGAATTATAGAGCTCCCTTCTGTTTATTGAACAGCTTGCCTATTAAAATATAGAAAACCAATGCCTTCAAGCCAAAACTTAGATGTTCTCCTCGATTGCACTGACTCCACATCTATCTGCATACCCAAATGAAGATTTAGAAATTCTTTGTGTTATCTTTTTTGAGAGCTTATATCTGAATTGAACTTCATCTTCAAATATTCTGAATAATGCAAAGAAGCATCTGAGAAAATAAAATATTTTAATTTCAGGAAAGCTAAGAATTACTATCCATCCATCTAACAGTATGTTTCCCTCTTACCGCACTAACAAAACACTTCAAAGTAAAACTTCAGTGTAACCTTTTGGAAAAGGGATGGAATATAATTTTAAAAGGTGAGTATCTTATCTTCAAGCATGTTGATCATTTGAATGGTTCTATCTGTATTGTAATGCCTTGTTGAAGTATACGTTGGGACCATAAGCTGGGTAAAATAAATTACAATCAATGCCTGTGTACTCTGTGGCAAAATCACTGTGAGCTGTACCTCAAAGCACCTGGACTCTCGGAAGTGGGATAGAGTACATCTGAGATTCTTCTGAGTTCAATGAAGAGAAGAATAGAGGCTTTTACTGAATACAAGACATCAATCAAAAATGTCACTACAGCCCTCTTCATTTCATTTAATTTATCCTTGATATTAATTCAAATTAATGAGACAGCGTCTTTAAAATTTCAATCACTGTGCTGCAGAATCCTGGATATAAAACTAAACTGTAGCATGGGGGAATTGGTTAAGTTGAACTTTGGTGCTTTAAAAACATAGAAGGAAGCACAGGCCTCATAAACACACCAACTTTGCATACCTTTAGTCACTAGCATGGAAGAGTCACACCACTACAAAATTGCTTCCTATGAGGGAAGGAAAATAAATCCCATTTGGTTAAAGGAACTTTTATATCACTGCAATTAACCCCGACTATGGGTTATGCCAATATTATCATCCATGATTAGATTTATAGAAAAAATCAGATGTTAATGTAAGTTGCGTAGTTTGTTCTGAAAAAAGAGAAAGCATTGCTGTGTTTATCAGTGGTGCTCATAGGTCCAAACTACTGACAGAGAAAGGCTTTTTTAATAAACATTGATGGAAACAGATGGGAGAAAGAATGTGTTTGCGAACATCGGGAGTTCGGTGATTCTTGGTCACCAAGGTAGATGAGGTCAATGCAAGCCAGGATTGTTTGCAACTATTTTAGAGTCAGCATTAGTGAAGGTGTTCAATTAACCCAAAATTGTTGGAAAAAGATCACAACTGCACATAGCTCTTGAGATGCTTCATTTTTTAAGAGGTTACAAGAAGCAACTAGAGAAGGCTTTTGTAGATTTTATCCTTAGCAGAGGCAGAAAGTGATTAAGAATGCAAGACTATTTGTGTAAAGCTAACACTCACATTCCCTAAGAAGGGAAGAGGCAGAAGAGGGTAATAAAACAGGGATTTCAGGAAGACAGACTTCAATAAGCACAGCGAATTCACAGGTAAAATCTCACAGGTCTCAAATATAAGTCTATGGGGCCGGACGGGATTCACCCAAGAGTACTCAGGGAGCTGGTGGGAGAGCTCCCTAAGTCTCTCTCCATCATTTATCAATAATCTTGGTCAACAGGGCAGGTACCAGATGACTGGAGGGTGGCTAATGTGACGCCCATCTACAAGAAGGGTCGGAGGGAGGATCCAGGGAACTACAGGCCTGTCAGCCTGACCTCGGTACCAGGAAAGATCATGGAGAGGATCATCTTGAGCGAGGTCTCACAGCAAGTGCAGGGCAGCCAAGGGATCAGGGCCAGCCAGCATGGGTTTAGGAAAGGGAGGTCCTGCTTAACCAACCTGATCTCTTTCTATGAGCATGTGGCCCACCTTCTGGATG
>VXBH01003594.1:871426-896184 GCA_013400035.1 Rynchops niger
GCCTCACCTCGAGTCCTGTGTTCAGTTCTGGGCCCCTCTGTACAAGAGGGACATTGAAGTGCTGGAGCGTGTCCAGAGGAGAGCTACCAGGCTGGTGAGGGGTCTGGAGACCAGGTCATATGAGGAGAGGCTGAGGGAGCTGGGCACGTTTAGCTTGGAGAAGAGGAGACTGAGGGGAGACCTCATTGCCCTCTACAACTACCTGAAAGGAGGTTGGAGAGAGGTGGGTGTTGGCCTCTTCTCCCAGGTGAATAATGACAGGACCAGAGGAAAAGGTATGAAGTTGCGGCAGGGGAGGTTTAGGTTAGATATTAGGAGGAATGACTTTACTGAAAGAGTGGTCAGGCACTGGAACGGCCTGCCCAGGGAGGTGGTTGAGTCACCATCCCTAGAGGTGTTTAAGAAACGTCTAGATGTGGCACTTCAGGGCATGCTCTAGTGACAGAGATTGAGGGGGGGGTTGTGTGTGTATGGGTGGGCTTGATGATCTCAAAGGTCCCTTCCAACCATGAAGATTCTATGATTCTATAAAGAGAAAAAGGGCTCTTGTGAACCTTGTCTGGGTACAAATGATAGTTTACAAGTGACAGTTTTCCCACTGCAGAGGGAGGACAGGATCTGCAATGAGGAATCGGTTTAGCTATCTAATGGTCTTTCCAATATATCAAATGCAGGAAATAAGCACACAGCCACGAAGATTAGGTCAGATTGATATGGATGTATATAAAATAATAGCATAAGCAAGTAGGGGGAAAATGAGAAATGCCCAGGAGGAAAAAAACAAAAAAAAAAAACAAAAAAAAAAAAGCCAGAAGAGATGCAACCAGATGAGGGATTTCAAAGATAACAAGAACTCCATCTTGCAAGTAGCAAGTAGCAAGAAGATGACCAAGAAAAATGTCGATCTGTTGCTTCATTGGAAAGACAATCTGTTGGCAGATGACAACAGGAAAGGCCAAATACCTTTCTGTATTTGTCTTCACACAAAACCAGAAATCAATTAGCTAGTGAACCAAAAAGCGTGAGTAACCACTGTTTAGAATAGAGAAAAGACAGGTTAGAAAGCATTTAAATAAGAAAAGTGTTTTTTCAAATCAGTCAGGCCTCATGAGTACTCTGGATTAAACAAACTGACATTGGCAGATTCTGAGCACACTTGGAGGACTGACGACTTGCTGTAGAACTTGAAAGGGAGATTGTGCACTTAGCTTTAAAAGGAGACAAAACTAAGAGTAAATACAGAAGGGTAGCTAGTTGTCTTCAGTTCCCCCAAACCACTGAAACAAACAATCCAGTATCTTTGAGCTCCTCTTGTGGTGGGTTGACCCTGACTGGACAACAGGAACCCACCATAGCTGCTACCCACTCCTCAGCCAGACAGGGGGAGAGAAAATATACCAAAAAATAAGGACAGGGAGATCTCTCACTAGTTACCTTCATGGGCAAAACTTGGGGAAAATTAATTTAATTTATTGCAAATCAAATCAGAGTAGGATAATGAGAAAGAAAACCAAATATTAAAACACCTTCCCACCTACTCCTCCCTTCTTCCCGGGCTCAACTTCATTCCCACGAGCAGTACAGGGGGATGGGGAATGGGGATTGTGGTCAGTCCATCACATGTTGTTTCTGCTGCTCCTTCCTCCTCAGGGGAAGGACTCCTCACACTCTTCCCCTGCTCCAGTGTGGGGTCCCTCCCACGGGAGACAGTTCTCCACAAACTTCTCCAATGTGAATCCTTCCCATGGGCTGCAGTTCTTCACCAACTGCTCCAGAGTGGGTCCTTTCCATGGGGTGCAGGCCTTCAGGAACAGACTGCTCCAGTGTGGTTCCCCATGGGGTCACAAGTCCTGACAGCAAACCTGCTCCAGCCTGGGCTCCTCTCTCCATGGGGCCACAGGTCCTGCCAGGAGCCTGCTCCAGCGCGGGCTTCCCACAGGGTCACAGCCTCCTTCGGGCATTTACCCGCTCCAGTGTGGAGTCCTCCACAGGCTGCAGGTGGGGATCTGCGCCACCGTTAACTTCCAGGGGTTGCAGGGGGACAGCCTGCCTCACCATGGTCTTCACCACAGGCTGCAGTGGAATCTCTGCTCTGGCACCTGGAGCATCTCCTCCCCCTCCTTCTTCACTGTGTTTGGTGTCTGTGGAGCTGTTGCTCTCACATCTTCTCACTCCTCTCTGTGGCTGCTGTTGCACAGCATTTTTTCCCCATCTTAAATATGTCATCCCAGAGGTGCTACCACCATCGCTGATGGGCTTGGCCTTGGTCAGCAGCGGGTCTGTCTTGGAGCCAGCTGGCATTGGCTCTATTGGACATGGGGAAAGTTTCTAGCTGCTTCTGACAGAAGCTGCCCCTGTGGGCCCCCCACTACCAAATCCTTGCCATGCAAACACAGCACAATCTGTAAAACAAGGAGGTAACGGTCAATGTGGATTTGTCAAGGACAAATATTAATCTAAAATAGTTTCCTTCTCTGGGTAGAGGAGAAATAGCAGATGTCACCTAGCTGGACTCGGAAAAGGGAATTCTCATAAGTAAATTACAGATGAAATTACTGTAGGAGAAGAGAAAAAGTAATTGGAAAACTATTAAAAAAGAAACTACCGTGGACCCACAGTGAAACTGAATGAAAATGTGCTTCTGCAGGGCTGTCTTAGACATAGCACTGTCCATTACCGGCTGATGGAAAAGAGCATATTCCTATTAAACCTGCTGAAACTCCTATTAAACCAAATGAAAAAAAAAAAAAAAGCAGCAAATAAGCTCTCTGAGGGGGTTAAAATTCAAAATGATTGTTAAACTGAAGAAACTTTTTTCTAAAACAGCATATCATTCAGCAAAGAAAAATAAAAAAAGTCTACACCTAAGCAGAAATAATGAGTTGCAGGACTGGACTAGATAGCAAGTCTGAAAAGAAAGATCTGGCATTTCAGTGTTTCAGTGGATCATAAGCAGAACAGAAGCCATGCTGTTGCCAAACTTATATATCCTACTAGGTCATAACAACAGGAGTAAAACCCATAAAAATATTAAATGATCCATCTGCCCTACCCACACTAGTTCGTTCTTAGAAAGTCCAGAGGACAGCAATCAGGATGACCAGAGATCTAGAAAACTTGACCTATGAGAAAAGACTGAATGAACAGAGGTTGTTCAGTCTGGAGGGAAGACAACCTCCACTCAAGAAAATCCCAAACTGGAGACCCGGCTGTCTACAGGGAATACAGGAATGAACAGGCTTCAACTGCAACAGAATCAGACTGTATATTAGAAAAAAATCCACCTAACTCCGAGGATACAGAAACATGGAATAAGTTGTTTCAGGAATGTGGAAGATTCAACTTTAGGGATATTAAAGACTAGGTTGTATTACTACTTGCCAAGGAATGTTGCTGATAGAGGAGGTACTACTTTTTGGCACAGGAATAGATTATATGACCTCTTGGAGCTTCTCCCAACCATATAATTTTATGTTTCTGTGCTTACAAGATGATGTAGCTAATCAAACAAGCTAATTAACGTGTCTTTATACATCTTGATTCTAGTCTCAGAGTTGCATCAGTCTATTTCTAGAAAAACAGCTCCAGTAGATCTGCTTTGCAACCACAGTGCTCAGAATGGTCTTTAGTGAAAGCTGACTCTGCAGCACTAGTCTATGCCAACTCTACAGGCAAACGGCAAGATTACAGACTGCTATGTTGAGGTATCAACCCAGAGCTAAATCCCATCCATGATATCTTCAGGGCTGTGCAAGCCCCAGTGGATGAATTTGGTCCCATGATATTTGGTAACCCCTGTACCCAGACCTGCAATCTGAGCTGGGCTTGGCCACCAAGCAAGGACCCAAGCAGACAAGCAGACACTGGCAGTTCCAGCCAGCTTGGGGTCCTGCTAAGTGCTGCTGGTGCGACACACTCTATGTGGAATATTTTAAAGCCAAACAAATTGCTACTCTTTTTTTTTTTTTTACATACATGAACTGTCATCTTACAGTCTCATCCTATTATTAACTGCATACATTAAAAGTAAAAAATAAAGCTAAGTCATAAAACCCTGGCCTAAATTTGTCTTAATTTTCTTTTGTATAAAGACTGCCTAGTTACAGGTACAGAATTATGGTTTGGGTTTTTTTTCATTTTTGCCAACTCAGGTAGGTTTACTTTAATTTCAAAGTTGTTTGTAGGCAATTTTTGAGCAACTCAGAGCTGATCTCTACCACAAGCAAAGCTGCAGTAAAACCACTGTCTCCATGCAGTCATTTCTAGGAAGGGCAATACAAACTCCTATAGACCAAAAAAAAAAAAAATATTATACCGTGCATGTTTTATTTGCCACTAGGTGGGAGTGGAACATAATCTTCTAGTTAATCTTTATGTAGTATCAATAGAGAAAGTGAAAGACAAAGTATATTAGTATATTTTCTCAGCTGGACGATAAAGAAGAATCATTCTGCCAATAGAGAATTGCTTTAGCAATTCATAGGTGTCTACAGCTACAAGCTATGGGAGCAACATTGCATTTTCATTTCAACCTTCTATAAAGTACTGATACTTCATAAGGAAACACTTAAATTCCTACTCAGAGTGCAACTTTTTTCATCTGTTCTTCAGTCAACATTAAGAATTGGAAGGCTTACTGATGCATTTTCAAGGAGGTGCCTTGAATAATATAATATTCATAGAATCATAGAATCGCTGAGGTTGGAAGGGACCTTTAAGATCATCAAGTCCAACCATTAACCTACCCTGACAAAAGCCACTTCTAACCCATGTCCCTAAGTACCCCATCTCCCCTTTTTTTAAACCCCTCCAGGGATGGTGAATCCACCCCCTCCCTGGGCAGCCTATTCCAATGGTTAATAACCCTTTCAGTGAAAAAATGTTTCCTAATATCCAATCTAATCCTCCCCTGACATAACTTGAACCCATTTCCTCTCGTCCTATCACCTGTCACCAAGGAGAAGAGGTCAGCCCCCACCTCTCTACAACTTCCTTTCAGGTAGTTGTAGAGGGTGATAAGGTCTCCCCTCAGCCTCCTCTTCTCCAGGCTGAACAACCCCAGCTCCCTCAGTCGTTCCTCAGAAGGTTTGTCCTCAGCCGTATCACCTATTATTAATGCTGCATCTTTTGTCGGTATAGAGAACGCTGCATATCTATATAAGTATTCTTCAGATGCATTCCACAACAATTTGTATACATCTAGAAATCATGCACTGCTTTTTATCACACCAGGGCCCCTTGTGGTTTTTCATGACCAGTGGCATTTAGGATCACTTTTGAAAGCCTGCATGTTGTAAATAAAAAGGGTGTTTTTATAATAAAATATCCTGCCTGGCAATCCTACTGCGTGTGTCTGTACGTAACTTGAAACAGGTATCCTTTTTTTCAAGCGCAGTATCTTAGTCTTTTATTAGAAGTTATCAGTAGTTATCATAGTACACTACAGATTGATCAACAAAGAAAGAAAGAACCACAACCAAGGGTTGCACTCCTTTCTTCCTTAAATGTATTTTTACTATTTCTTGGAAAAATACAAAGTTAAGGCATATGTTAGGAGGAATACACTGGAGGTTTACAACATCCTAAGTGGTCTAAGGCAGGTGAAGATGGAAAGATTTTATATCACCTCTCCTGGTGCAAGAGTTTCCGCTGAAGTTAGTAAGGTGTTGATTTAAACAAGCAAGAGGAAACAACTTTTCATACACCATACAGTCAAACCATGGTACACAGTGCTACGGCTTGTAATATAGTCAAAATAAAATGAACTGAAAAATAGATAACCACTCCAACCAAATTCTGGAAGGATAAATGTGTCAGGTTTTCAAGTCTTTTTTTTTTAAATGTTCATCAGTATCAAAAGCAATGGTTAAGATGGAAAAAACCCTATAGCATCTACACATGGAACTATGCTTTCTTCCCTTGCTTTTAAGAGCATCTCAGTTCTTGCTTGAGCCTTGAAAGTCCAGCCCTGCTTTGGGAACACCTTTCCAGCGGCATGAAGGGGGCATGGTGCCACTTTAGAAAATGTCATCAGGGCTTTCCTCCAAGGCTGACCAAGTCCGGTGGCTGCCGGGCAGCACAGGCTTGTATCTCACTATACGTTAGCCTTTAGAAAGAGCTGCAGACATGCAAAAGCATATCTGGTGTCCCGTGTATTTGTGGACTCTTTGTCATTCTCGAGGGTACAGACAGCTCTCTCCATGTCCCCTTACCCAGACAGCTCTCACCGTGTGCCAAGCGGCTCTGCCAGCGAGGCACACGCTGCTTAGTTGGGTATCCACCAAGCAGCCATTTCTTGGTGAATAGACACAAAAGATAGCTGGGGGTTAATGAGTTACCTGGCATTAGTATGCTCCCCACCCTGATAAGACCCCTGACAAGGTTTTACTGCCCTGGCAGCCATCAGGCCGGAGGGGAAGGGTCAGCCCCACAACTCTGTGCTGCCAACCTGCCACCTCGTCATTACACTTTTCCTTTAGGATTTTATACCATTCCATGTCACTCTTTTTTTCCTCCTGAATTCCTCTCAACAGCCTGGCTACCTCCGCCTGCCGTTTTGCCTTCCTTATCTCTCATGGTTTTACTCGCAGCTCAGCGGTTCCGGCGGGAGCCCGAGCCAAGGCCGCGCAGCTGGGCCTTATCCAAGCCAGGTGCTGGATGGCCGAGTCCCCAGGGAAGGGGCTCAAAGCAAGGTGAAACAATGCGGTGGTTACACTGCACGCCATCGCCAGGCGCTCCTAACATAAATTTAGCAACCCTGGGCCACCAGCTGGTACTTCTGTGGTCAAAAATAGTAGGGATGACGCACGGCCTGCTGCTCCTTGCCTCCCTGCCTGCACACCCATGACAGCCGACCTGTGACAAGGCAATATAAAGCATAAAGCTGCTCTGCCAGCTCCAAGTCAAAAGAGGGGTCTCTTTGTGATACAGAAACTTCTCTTTGAGATACAGAAATTTCTCTTTATGATGAGGAAATTCTTCTGTGACCGTTTCTTCATGTTTTTGCTTCCGTCAGGCTGTACTCCTGCACAAAATTTGCTGCCACAGAATTGCCCACAGCACAAAATCCGTTTCTTTTTGGACCAGGAGTCATTGAAACAGCTTGAGCCCTTAAAATCAAGACTTTATTCACATTAGAAAATTGTTTACCCTGAGTTCAGGATAGAGTCTGTAGTGAAGCTGCAATACCTCCTCTGAGCTCTGAGGACATCCAGTCCTCCCTGCATGACACTTTGACTTTTAAAAATTTGGGCCAAAAATGCAGCTAATTTCAATGAAATCAGAAGAAGAGGAGTTTCAAAGCATGCCCTGGAGTGCTACATTGCGTACACTTGCGAGCCTGTGCCTCAGCAGTCAGTCCCAGTGACCTGGGACACTGCACCCATGGGCACACTGCATATGGCCCCAAGCCACACAGGTGACCCTGGACCCTCTGCACCATGTCCCCCCATCCCTTCAAGTGAGGCAGGACTTCCCTGATCTCTTTTCCTTCCCTCCCTCCCATCCTTTTTCCAAGGAAGGGTCCGGCATCCCCTCCCCTGCTTTACATTTTAGCCTAATTTTTGTGCTTTCTGCTTGCAGCTGTGAGCTAATGGAAAAAGGGGCACTTCCATAATTAGCAATTTTTAAGAGCGGGAGCAGCCGCTTCTGGGACATTGTGACTTCTGTGCAGCGGAGTTCAAAATTATAATCAGGGTGATTGACAGAGACACAGCGCACTTGGGGACTGTGGAGGACAGTTAGTAGGACAGAGAATGTAGCGTATGCTGGCACCATCCCAGAGGAAGCTTCTTCACCCAGGATGTGTTTCATTAGAGGAGGTAGCATTACGGTGGTATCAAAAAGACCAGGCATGGAACTGGCATACAGACCTTAATGAATAAAAGGCAACTTTTACCAGAAAAGCTTTAAATGCTCATGTTAATTTATAAAAAAAATTTTTTTTTCTAGTCCAAGCCTTTTTCAACCCAGCTAAGGCTAACACTCCCCTGATCCATGTTTATACATGTTTACCCACATATCAACCGCTTGATGTAACCTGGAAGTCAATCTTGCTTTGAGCAGGCTCTCCGACTAGATGTTCTTTAGAGACTCCTTCCCAGCTGAATTGTTTTGTGATTCAATTTTTTAAACAGTTAGGAAATGCTATCGTATCCGACCAGTTTGCTTCTCACATTCATTTTGTACTTGCAGTGCCTCTGTGTACACGATAAATGTAACACCGAGCAATCACAGAACGTGCTTTAAGCGTTACACCAGCCCGTAGGCTTTAACATCCCGGATCACTCGCCAGCAGTTATCCCAGCTGGGTCTGTCTAATCGGGGCAAAGGGCAGGATCAGGGGCTGTCATCTCCAGAGGGATGACGGCTGCCTCTCGTTTGACCTATCTTCCTTTTTTAACAGCTGAGAGTAACCTGAACTGCATTTCATCTCACGGGTACTTACTCTCAGCTGCTTCAAATGGACAGCAAGCAAAGAAGAAAAGAATCTTAATGAACAGCTAAAATATTCTATTTACGGGTATGATTTTTATGCAGTGAGACATCATTCATTTTTAATACTATTTACATGTTTTAAACTTTACTCAATTTGGTTAGTAATTCTATTTTTGCACTCAGAGGAAGTGCCTCTGGTGATTCAACTACTGTTAAAAGGAAGAATTCAAAGGATTTTCAGTATCATAATGCCAGGCAATAAAACACTGATACACATTAGTTTGGAAATTATGGGACGAGGCACACAGTAATTCTCATGAAGAATAAGCAGAAATTCCAATTAAAAGGAAAATTGCAAAATATATCTGATCAAATTATCCAAATGAGAGGGAAATAGAACCATATATTTTATCTGAGATTGTGACTGCTACAGTTACAGTGACAGAATAACTTTTCTCTTGATATTTTGAGATAGCTCTGGAGACCAAAGCTTCAAAGCCTTATTATTTAAAATGTATTCTGAACAGAGGTTCTTCTGGTGACCAGCCACTTCGAGAATTTCAGTTATGACAATAAGTGAAGTTAAAACATAAGGAACACTTTAAATTATACTTTTACCCATGAAATAAGTGTACACAAGAACCAAACTAGAATAAGCAGAGTGAACAGATTCACATGAACTTTGTCGACATGCACATTTCATTTTTTTGTTACAGAAGAGGTTTTTACAACAGAACACAGCAAAAGAAAACTTTCCTTGGTATCGAGTAGAATAATGTAAAACTCGGGGGAAATGGCTGATCTGAAAACCTGTTAGATGGACCTGCTTATTTCAAGATACGTTCGTATTACCTTTTAAGCACTGTTGAGGATAACTCTTTATATTTAATTTCTGAGTGGAAACAAAGTGCAACTAATCCTGCATCAGGTGGCACCTCTCTGATCTCCTGTGACTTCAGTGGGACTCTTGCCCTACAGGGCCAAAGCCAGCAAGGAGCATGACACACTAACTGAATAATAGTTTAATGTCAGGAAAAACACTAAATGTGGTGAGTTGACCCTGGCTGGACAACAGGTGCCCACCAAAGCCGCTCTCTCACACACCCCTCCTAAGCTGGACAGGGAGAGAGAAAATATAACAAAAGGCTCATGGGTGGAGATAAGAACAGGGAGATCACTCAGCAATTACCGTCACGGTCAAAACAGACTCAACTTGGGGAAATTAGTTTAATTTATTGCTGATCGAATCGGAGTACGATAATGAGAAAGAAAATCAAACCTTAAAACACTTTTCTCCCACCCTCCCCTTCTTCCCGGCCTCAACTTCACTCCCAATTTCTCTACCTCCTCCCCATGAGCAGTACAGGGGGATGGGGAATGGGGATTGTGGTCAGTCCATCACATGTTGTTTCTGCTGCTCCTTCCTCCTCAGGGGAAGGACTCCTCACACTCTTCCCCTGCTCCAGTGTGGGGTCCCTCCCACGGGAGACAGTTCTCCACAAACTTCTCCAATGTGAATCCTTCCCATGGGCTGCAGTTCTTCACCAACTGCTCCAGAGTGGGTCCTTTCCATGGGGTGCAGGCCTTCAGGAACAGACTGCTCCAGTGTGGTTCCCCATGGGGTCACAAGTCCTGACAGCAAACCTGCTCCAGCCTGGGCTCCTCTCTCCATGGGGCCACAGGTCCTGCCAGGAGCCTGCTCCAGCGCGGGCTTCCCACAGGGTCACAGCCTCCTTTGGACATTTACCCGCTCCAGTGTGGAGTCCTCCACAGGCTGCAGGTGGGGATCTGTGCCACCGTTAACTTCCAGGGGTTGCAGGGGGACAGCCTGCCTCACCATGGTCTTCACCACAGGCTGCAGTGGAATCTCTGCTCTGGCACCTGGAGCATCTCCTCCCCCTCCTTCTTCACTGTGTTTGGTGTCTGTGGAGCTGTTGCTCTCACATCTTCTCATTCCTCTCTTCTGGCTGGTGCTGCACAGGGGTTTTTCCCCACTTCTTAACAGAGGCGCTACCACCATCACTGATGGGCTCACCCTTGGCCAGTGGTGGGTCCATCTCAGAGCTGGCTGGCACTGGCTTTATCGGACATGGGGGAAGCTTCTAGCAGGTTCTCACAGAAACCACCCCTGTAGCCCCCTGCTAGCAAGACCTTGCCGCGCAAACCCAATACAAACATTTGTGAGGGTAATACTTTCTAATATTTCTACTAGGAATTCTTTAGAACGTATAATTCAATATCACAGTTTCTGATAAACTTTACTGGTGTTACACTTATGCAACATGTCAAAGTGACATTAAAGAAAAAAAACTTTATTTAGATTTTGGTATTTGAGAATAATTATAAAATTATAAGGAATATGATGGGATATAGTGTATTTCGTAGACAGGGTAATACCTCTTCTTGCTACACTCTGCATGGGCCAAAAAAAGTCATATAAAAAGGTATATTTTAAAGTTGCCAACAAGAAGGCAGTTTTGCGTGATTACTATTCTTCGAAATAGAAAAGAGAAATTCTCACAAATCAGAGACCTGAAAGAATGGATGTACACACCAGCAGGGTTACAGACGGAGCTAGGGAAATCTACCTCTCAGATCAGCTCGTACAATAATAAGACACTGGCAGAACAAGACAGCTTGGCGTGGCTGATGTATGTAAAATATACATACCTTTCTGTGAGAAATAAATGTACTCTGGCCATATTCATTCTTCTGTGGGATCTGCCTGCACAGAGTAAATGGCAAAGCTGAGCACACCCGACCGTGAACAAGCCTTACTTGTTCCTGAAAAATGAGAAAGCATCTTTTCCCCCTTTTCATGGCTTAGTTGCCAGAGAGGGAAGTATCTTTATGATTCATTTCATGCAGATATATAGAAGGGGTAAGGACAGAGTTGATTTATTAATGACCTCTCCTCCTCTTGTCCTTTGCCCAGCCATGCATTAGACACCAAATTCATTTGCTTCCCTGATGTGCTTCTTCCAGGAGACCTGCTTCACAGGAAGAAGACCGGCTTCACTGGAAGAAGAAGGGAGAGGAGACTCTTGCAAAAGGTCCTTAGCATGCAACCACAATTACCGCATGTCAGTCCACAGAGAACACAGTAGAGCTTGTGCAGCAGGACGTCTTCCTCCCTTTCTAGGAAGTGACACTGAAAACTATCGTTGTGCAGAGAGTTTCTAGCATTTAATCTGGTTATTTCAATAGAGCTAAATTTACCAGACTACTTCTCAAACTGATGTCCAAATGGCCTCCTCTGCGGTATTTCGTACAGAGACAAGCACCAGCAATGGACTCTGTGTCCTCCCTGTGAAGCCTATGCATTGATTTCTGCAGCACCGCACCCCTCTGCAGGATTTCTGTAATTTCCAGCACAGAAACAAGCACACAGAACTTCAGTTGGAAGCTCCTCCACCTGCCCAGCCAGAGTTAGGACCTTGCCAAATCCCTCACACTCAGGGTTTCCCAGTCCACCAACTCTTCAAGACATGGAATTGTTGGTAGCGCCAGCAAGCAGGGAGGAAAGCAGCCCTCCTTCCCTCAGCTCCCATGCAAGGTGACAGAGCATCTAGACTCATCCCACCTAAATGGCATGCCTACGCTGGAAATGCCGTCATCATGGGCTTTGTTGACAGAAAGAGGAAAAGAGGAACTCCCTGGGATAATCCCAGGGCCAGGTGAACTGAACTGCCCTTGGGCAGCAGCTACTGCTCTTCTTTCAATAAACAGGGAGCCTGCAGTAACTAAACACCAAACAGATGCCTCATGGGGAGATCTGCCACAGTAAGTACAGAAAGGGATTAAAAAGGGTGGAAGACAAGATGGGCACTGCAGGCAGCAGGTATATGAAGGTCCTAGAATGTGTCCAGAGGAGGGCAACAAAGCTGGTGAAAGGGCTAGAGGGAATGTCTTGTGAGGAGTAGCTAAGGACTTTGGGCTTGTCTAGTTTGGAGAAAAGGAGGCTGAGGGGCAACCTCATTGCTCTCTACAGCTTCCTGAGGAGAGAGGCGGAGAGGGAGGTGAGCTCTGCTGCCTGGTATCCAGTGACAGAACATGTGGGAACAGTTCAAAGCTGCCCCAGGGGAGGTTCAGACTGGACATAAGGAAGCATTTCTTTACCAAAAGGGTGGTCAAACACTGGAACACGCTTCCTAGAGAGGTGGTCGACATTGCCTTGAGCATCCCAAGTATCCCCTGAGCCCAGCGCTCCTGGGCAATCTTCAGCTGCTCCATTCACAACACCTCTGCGCTGCTGCATGACTTACCCTGGCCATGACGTGCAAGTGGTCCCATCCAGCTGTGGCTCCGTTTGTCCTGTACAAGGCCTCCTCACTGAAGACCCCTTTTTCCAGAGCCTTGATGATCAGGCGATGATCCTTTGAGCGAGAAAGTTGTTCCTTCCTATCATGAAAGCACTTGGGCAGTAGCAACTTGTGCCTGCAGCTCTAGCCGTGCAAGGTACGGCATCCCCCACAGGTAACATGGACCCTCTGCAGGCAAAGGCACTTCCAGGATGACACAGAATTTCTCCGTGTGCAGTACAAACAAGTGGGCAGACTGCTGACAATCACAGGCACGTCGAGGAAGGTGGTGACATTGCTGGAGGGAAGAGCGAGCCGGTGGTACGGGCTCTGAGAGGCTTTGGCATGGAAATAAATCTCACACAACATAAGACATCTAGAAGATGAAATGAACCAAACCATAGCATGGAAGCTGCTCCTGCTGCATACGCTGCATGTGTATGAGAGGCAACGCTGATGGCCCTCAGAGCCTGATCAACTGAATCCAGATGAGTGGTGGTCCCAGAGGCTGTGCATGTTTCTTAAAATGGGCTAATACTCAAGATGAACCATGGCCAAGTATTTTCTCACCTATAACATCAAGATGTGTGCTCTTAGTCAAAGTAAGCACAGCTTGTCTGTCGTGTCTTCAAAGATGCTTGCGGCTATCACAGAAATTAGACTGCGTTTTACCTGGAAAATTGAACTCTTATCTGCCACAAAAATCTTGCGGTCTTTGATTTAGCAGGAAAATATTTTTCTCCTCACTGGATCCTCACGCTTTTCTAGATCTAACCGTTTTAAAAGTTCTCGAAACATACACTTCACAAGCAGATGCTTTCATCAGACAACTCACACTGTGGCATGTAAATGACTTCTGAGACACATGGGAGCACTACTCAGCATAATCAAGGCAGAGCTGCTGGTAGCCTGGAGAATGTTACATACTAGGCAGGACGCTGTTGCATCAGCATGATAGTTTCTTGACTAACAATGCTGAGGATAAGCAGAGGTCTATTTGAATTCATAATTTATCTTGGGGAAAGAGTGTTGCCTTCTGGGAAATAACTTCAGGATACCCTCCAGGTAATATTTTCTGTAAGTGACAAACAACCAAGTCATTATATTAAAAATTTTCCCATTAAGAACAAAAATTACCATATTGTGTCCACCTTATAATCCTTCTAACCTGGTACCCTCTCTGTAATGGGAAGCAAACGCAGGCATTTAATGAGAAACCTGAAGGATGGAAGGAACTCCCAAACTTCTGGTTTTGATGGCTGGAGAAAGGCATCTGCCCTAATGCCTCCAGTGGAATATCTCAGATGCTTATATCTCTCATCACCCATTGATAGATATTGCAGAAGGGCATGTGGCAGATGCTTGATATTAGAGGATGGTGCGCCCAGCATAAGGAGACATGCCTTACCACATAGGAGCAAAGCATGCAGGGGAGGAGGCAGCAGTGAGGATCTTTGGACTCACAGGAGGAACCCTAATACAATTCTAAGTTTTCACCTGCCACCTCCATCACTGAATTTTCCCAGGGGTACTTCATTATTTTTTTATTACTTTTTTTTTCTTCTGGATCTTTGTTGTTATTTTCCAAAGAAGAATTATAATCTCCCAAGCAAAGCTCATTTATTTATGACTATGGTACCAAAGGAGGCCAAAAATAGGAAGAGTCATGAAAATGGTTCTCTTTCTGTCCCTTTTCCCAAACAACCTACTTTCCAAGCTACGCATGGGTTGCCTA
This sequence comes from Rynchops niger, assembly GCA_013400035.1. Classification (NCBI taxonomy): domain Eukaryota; kingdom Metazoa; phylum Chordata; class Aves; order Charadriiformes; family Laridae; genus Rynchops; species Rynchops niger. The sequence continues at coordinate 885,899 of VXBH01003594.1, forward strand.
GGAAGACTTCTACAATTGTAACACATCCAGGACCTGAAACCTGGACTGCAGCAGACAAAAACAGTGACTGAAGTGTGCCCAGCATCCAAATAACAAGCATAGAAAACACGGAGGTTAAACATCACACATACCCTTTTCCCATAGATTTTATCTTTATATTGCATTATACGCCTAAGGGGAAAAAATCTGGGGCAGAGTTTTTGCTTGTCCAGCGTGTCATTGATTTCCTTCAAGAATTCTTAAGAACAACAGAATGTGTCTGTCCTTACATTTTTGAAGTATTTGTATCAGCAAGTAAAAAAAAAAAAAAAAGGGAAAAAGGTAATCTTAAGAAAAAAGAAAAATAAGGAAAACCCCTGCAAATTTATCATGCTTTCCTGCAGATAATTTTTATACCATTTTCCTACATTAATCTTAAAGAAAAAACACATTCATCCAATTTTTCCAACCATTTTATTTGACCATTTCCATGGTTGGATTTTAGGAGCAATAGAAATGCCAGTAAAAAAAATGAATTGGACTTCATTTACCAAAACTATCAGAATTTAAATACCCTGTCCCACAAAAAACCTTTCGTTAGATAAACGTGATCTTCCCTGAAAGATCTTTACTTACCCATAATGAGATTCTGTGAAAATCAAGCAAATATTGCTCTGTTAAGGTTAACCAGAGGTATGGTGATTTCTGAACCTTTTGTTTAGATGCCCATCACTGTTTGCCAGTATTTATTGCCTGCAATATAGCTTACTTGAAAGAGATAAACCATCCATCAATAGGACATGCCCCTTTGGCAGTTGTTTTATCAACTGTTCCAAGCATCATTCTTTTTCATTAACTGTTTCATCAAACATCTGTCTGTCTTTCATCTTCTTCTTACAAAAAAACCTCGGCAGCAGACTACCATTGACACACCACCCCTTGCAATGGATGATGTTGTGCGAGTTCTTTTATGGTTTGCATTATCTTTTTCAATCTCCCCCCCAGAAAGAAGGCAAGCAAAAGGTGGTATGTTGTACTGAACCATATGAAAAAAAAAGTCCAACATGTATTTTCAGGACCCTTCAACACATTGGTTAAAAAAAAAAAGCCTTTGTACTAGTTACATTTATTTATATATTATATTAAAATACATAAATGTTAGAACCAGAACAAGAGAATACTACTAAAAACATATTCCCGTTGCTGTAGAAACTGAGCTTGATTTTTCCTGCTACACTACTAAGAAGCAATTGACATGGAAACTAACGTCTTGGCACCTTGACATTTTAGGCTAATTAAGGTGTAAGGCACAACAAAGAGATATTTGGAACGCTTTTCTTGATAAAATACAATAAAAAAATGTTTTCAGGTAGAGCTGGAGGAGGAGAAGTTGTTATAAAGGACAGAAACAACCATTAGCATAGAGAGAAGAGATACTGTACATTTCTTCCCAAATAGCATGCATGATCCAACAATATATTGTTCAAATTCTGATGTTATCTTTTCAGTTTGACTGAAATGACAAATACTGTGCCCTATCTTTGGCATAAAAAAGAATCACAGACTCCGAACAAATAAATTCAATAAGAGCATGAAGAATACAGACACCTGAACTACAGATAGCTTATGTGAGATTTATTTGATGAAAGAGAGCTAGAGAAATGTAATGTTAGGAAGCTAAAAGAGACAAGAAGAAAAATAAAGTACTTTCTAGACTTCTAAGATAAGTTTGGTATTCAGGGCAATTAAAACTAAATTAAATCTAAACTAGATTAAACTGAAACTCTTTGGAGCTCAATACATCTTGCAGACTGTTCTCGGTCTACATCCCTATTTAAAAAAAAAAAAAACCAAATCTTCTAATTAAACAATTTGACCTTCATTCTTCTTCGAAACAACTTTCCGTTTCTAAGGGATAATGAAAAACAAGTGAGTGGAACCAATGCCACTTCATACTCTATGTCTTACAGACCCCAGGAGCCACAGGCAAGAATGGAATTTAATGGCTGGAAGATGTCAGAATTAGATGAGATGACACAACTACGTATCTTATAAATGAAAAGGTAATCACAGAATCTTCATAGTTGGAAAGGACCTTTAAGATCATCGAGTCCAACCAAACAACCTACAATCTCTGCCACTAGAGCATGCCCTGAAGTGCCACATCTAGACGTTTCCTAAACACCTCTAGGGATGGTGACTCAACCACCTCCCTGGGCAGGCTGTTCCAGTGCCTGACCACTCTTTCAGTAAAGTCATTCCTCCTAATATCTGACCTAAACCTTCCCTGCCACAACTTCAGACCATTTCCTCTGGTCCTGTCCTTATTCACCTGGGAGAAGAGGCCAACACTCACCTCTCTCCAACCTCCTTTCAGGTAGTTGTAGAGGGCAATGAAGTCTCAGCCTCCTCTTCTCCAAGCTAAACATGCCCAGCTCCCTCAGCCTCTCCTCATACAACCTAGTCTCCCTAATGAAAACATGATACCAACTCAGCTGGTACCCCACTACTGTTTTAATTTTATCAAACTCTACAACCTGTAGTAAAATTTTCTATGTTTGTATCAACCACTTTTATTTTGATTTCATGCAAAAAGTTAGGCATTTTCAAGACTGGGACTAAAGGACAGTATTTTGGTTTGCCCACATGAACAAATTCTTACAAGTTTTTTTTTTGAGACACACCCCCTTGGAAGGCCCTGAAATTTGCGCCGGGGAATTTTTTTCATGCAATTATATGACATCAAGCATCTCTGGAAAAAGCCATTTTAACTTGGCACACTTTCAAAATATTGCTCAACCTTCAAGCAAACAATAGAGACTCGTTATGACTTTTTCAAGAAAAATTCTCAAAAATGTTGATTAGAGTGAGAATCCTATAGGCCACCGTTGAGCTGGATTTTCACTCTGCAAAAGCACACCTGAGCCAGCTTTGCTCAGGTTAACAGCTGGAACCAACCTGTAGGACCTAGAGAGTACAGAGAGACAGGTTCAAATACTCACTCACTGGAAAGCAGGTCAGAGGAAGACCATACCTTTACAATGTCCTATCTTAATCTTATATGACAGATTTTTTACTTTTTTTTAAAAATAATAATCTAGAAAAATATTTAAGGTTACAAAGCTAAGCACTCAGGATTTGGGAAATCCTGATCGGAAAACCACTAAAATTAAAGTTTCCTGTAAAAACACATTTCAGATCTTTTATCAACATTACAGCACAGTTACTTACATACATGACCTCATATGATCAAGGAAGTTCAAGGGGAATATGTAGCCAAAGGATTTTTTTTCCTTTAGTTTATCCCACGTGTAAAGATATGTAATACTTAATATAACTCTCAACAGGGTAATTTGTGTTTGGAGTATCTGTCATGGTAATTGCTGATTATCTCTTCTAGCTTTTCCTTTTAAACGCATCCTTCCAGTCCCCTAATTCTAGGTTAGAGTCTTTGCTGTGATAAGCACATTCCATTTTCATCAAAGGGAATGGCAATGCTACATACACAACTTGTAATCTGCACTTGCGTTTGCTGCTTTCCTCTGATCACACGAGGTGATGCTTCCACAGCAAGGATCATCTCTCCACTCCAGCCATGCTTCTGTCAGAGCAGCTCAAAAGTACATCAGTGGTTTTGCCACTCTATCACCTGACCAAATCACACCTAGTTTTCTACCTGTCTTGTGTCCATATGTCCTTCCATCTGCGTACCAAAGATTATGACTGATTGAATTTCAGGTCTTTTTTTTTTTTTTTCTTACAGATTATTTAATTGTTTCTTTACAATGAGTCACTTTTTCATGTTTTCTTAATCCCTTATTAATACTGGCCCTCTAAAATTTGCAATTAAATTTTCTTTAATCTGAAGATCTGAAAACGTTCTTTCAGCGGTGTGTTGAAACAGGTTAACAGTAGCTAAACTTTTATTAGCATCTGACAAATGCAATATATTACATGCAAAAAATTAGCAAGTGATTTATGAGATAAACCACAGAATAAATGAAATTTGACATTCAACACATGTTTGGGGCACGTAAATCTTAGTAATTTGGAAATGCACTGTGTTATTATTATACGCTGACAAAATATGCTTCCTTCCAATAGATTTCCCAATTATGATCCAACTCATGTGCCAAACCAATTAATGCACTGTCTAATGCACAAACAATTGCAAATTTGACTCCTGCTGAAAGGTCTATTTTTCTATGAATATAGCAAAATGGGTTGAATTTTGACTATTTAGCAATTTCTTTTCTCCCATGCGTAGGGAAACTGGAAGGAGAAATGAAGTTGTGCAACCATGAGGCAGAATCAGTTCAGGGGGGAGCAGGAACTACAGCTGAATCTTGAATTCTGGCAAGCTGACCTAGATACACTAGTAGTGCATTTCCACAATGGTTTTCATTATTTTACATTATTTCTGAATAATACCTGATGAAATGTCAAACCTAAAGCACATCTGACAGCGAGGAGGATACAGCAGGCAGCTTTCAACTTTTTCAGTAGGAAAAGCAAAATTTTTGGCAGGAGCTCAGCAGGTATTCCACAGTATCTTGTTCAATGCCTCAGAAAAAAATATCACTTTACTTTCATTCTGTGTACTTATAAAATGGATAGTGAGTAACTATTACAATAGAAACGTATGAAAATGGTTGTGAATCTGCCTATTCCTGCGCAGCCTGGCAAGATGCTTTGAGCACAGAGGCTTGCCAAAGAAATAAATATGTAATCAGACCTGCCAACATTCACTCATTTAAAACTACATTCTTTCATACTGAATTCATTTTAAGGCTGTCAAGTTTTGCCCTCTTAAAGGACATTTACTGTAGATATTATGAGACATTGACAAAAATCTCACTGCTAATCCTTCCCTGGGGACCCTGAATTTGTGATTGAGGAAATGGTGTTTCACCTAATAGCCCACACAATGGCAATGCAGTCATTTTGGAGTCATTCTGTTCGCGTTCATATCTTGCTTTTAAAAGCAATGCTCCCTTTCCATGCCAAGAAAAGTGTCATCCACAGACCTGCATCTGAAGCACTCGCAGGTCGTTTAAGTATTTTACTGTACTCTAGGCTAACACAGGGAGGGTCAGAAAGTTTCCTTCCCCTGCTCAAAGCCTCTCTCGCAAAGGCTCTGTTCAGACCAACTTGTCAGACAGATGCTTTTGACGAACTGCCCTAATAAAAGCAACAATACCACTGAAGCCATCTATAAATCTTCAATAATAATTGAATTCTACAATATTGAATTCAATTCTAAGAAAGGAATTCTATGAATGGTCAATTTTTTGTTTGGTTTTTGGTACAAACTAATCCCCTGTATCTTTATCTTAGTCTCTTAGAGAGTATCTTTTTACCACCTCTTGCCATTATCAACTATAACTCATATATATTTTCATACATTATAAATTTTTTTCAATACAAACCCCATATTTTTTGCATTCTTGCCAACCTCTGTGTTGTCAATACATCAAGTCCTACAAATGCTTGCTTCATAAGTGCAGGAAAGTTGCCTCCTAAATTAACAAAATCACGCGGTCTTGTCTTGAACTCAAAGGCCTGCGTCCATGGTGAATACAAACTACTGTTTTTCCAGTGGGATTTGCATGTGGAGCATAGTGAAGTTCGGCAGGTTGTAGCACTTGGTACTGGCTCAGGCTGTTCAGTAAATCATCCACCTTGTCTTATCATACAGCAGGCACAGCCTCAGCGTAGTAATCCACACAAAAACCTTGTCTCCTACTTCTTCCACTTTATCACTCTTCTGCAAAATGACCAGTGGGAAGAGCTCTGTTCAAGTAATCGCTTATCTCCACAGGGTATCCCAGCCCAGTACACTTCATTCTGTGCTGCCTGGTGGTCTCTGGTAATGTTAGCGAGGACTCTCTTATCAGGTATACCTGGTCTGTCTGAAAATATTCCCAGACATATATAGAAGTCCCTACGAGTTCTGCTTTCTGGGCAGAGCAAAATTCCCTCAGTCTGACATCCTCTAAGGGACACTTGACTTTCAGTGAGTAAATCAGGCAGTGGGGAAGTCTGGGATGCCTCTTCCCAGCTCCACATAAAGTTCAAAGCTTCTTTGCAGATACAGAAGCTTTTCAAATCTGTAGCGGGTAGGGTCTGCCGTATAACTTGTGTGTGAAGCTTCCCTGCCTTGTCCTAAAGCTCAGTAACCACCTAAATGACTTCAGAAAGTTCCCATCCAAGAATCTGGGATCTCATTTGTGGTTGATGGCAATTCTCCAGACTCCCAGCATGCTCACCACCCTAGTACTCCTCTCAGCTTGTGGCTAGGCGCAGTTGTATCACCTCCATCAAGCCCAGCTGTGCCTTCTCAATGCAGAAAAACAGCAGGAAGCCACCAGTCAGGGCTCCTTGGAATAGAGTTGACAGAGCAGCCTCTCCATCAGCACCCTTTTTAGCTACCAGCATCCCACCCCTCTTGTTTTGGGCATGGGAACCAACCACTATGCCCTTCCTGAGCTCTGAGTGTAAGAAAGAGATGAACAAAAACTTTGTGAAACAGTAGTCCACTACTGATGCTCACTACCAACGGGCTTGCACTTCTTTGCCTTACCCCAAATTTTGGCCAGAACAATTCTCAGACACCGTGTCCTCTTAGCAGATAGTTTGCTCTGCCAAGATAGCTTTGGCTAGCCCCTGCTAGAGCATAGCTTGCCACTGACATCAACTTACTACATTTTGTTGACTTTTGCTAGAAATCAGCCTTCGTGCACTTTTTTTTAACTCTTCTCTGGCCCCTCAGGCTATCATGTCTGCATTTTTGTGGTATGTAGAGGATATGGAATCCATATGGACCACCAAGAGGCACCTTAAACCTGTGGGAGATCTCATCATATGGTAGAGCTGACATCTTAAGGACTCTGGACACACTTGGCCTATTACTATGCTTAGTAACTAGGTTTGGGCTTGTTTTTGCTTTATCTTCTTTTCTTTATCTTTCTTTTCTCTAGTCTCCCTTCATCTCATTATTTGCTTCTGAAGGTCGTAAAACACACATGTCAAACCCTTCACCTGTATGTCAGCATCAGAAAGTATTTTACAAGAGCCTGAGATACCTTTCCTCATTTTGTCTGTTATCCCACATCTCCTATTACTCTAGCAGAAACCTTATAGCGTTCCTCAGGTATAACAAAATCATTGTTTCCCAGCTTTCCCTTTCTTTATAATCCATTCATTACCAGAGTTGTGAAGTTCAATAGATACTTCAATACAGCTTCTACTTTTTAAAGACCTGAATTTCCAATTTCTCAATCTGTCTCAATTTTAAAACAGCTAAATAGTTTCTTTGGATAAACTGCAGTTTAATACACTCCTTGGATCTAGACTGTTAGAAGAGGTCAAGGTAGTCCTTTTGATTTCTGCTATTTAATGAACATCTTCCTTTCTTTCAAAACACATGGAATGGTTTTCAGCACTTTGTACGGTCTTTTTTTTTTTTAAATTGAGGCAGACTGCAGCAGTTGGGCAATATCCAGCAACACCAACGTTGCTGCGGACTGCCTTATGGCTGTATCTGTTTGAACTCTCCTCAGGTACTTGTTCAAACCATTTTTGCTGCTAATACCTGTTTCTTCAGCGTAGTTTCTGGCTGCTTCCCGCACTCTGGCTTCAAACTTGTCCCAGGTGAGAACGAGCACCTAACATAGCAGACTCTCTGATCACATTTCATTAGGGACATTTTTAATTCCTTGGCACTCTTTCTGATACCTTAACTACTTTTTACCTAACTGAAGTTTTTAATCTGCTTCACCAAACTCTGTCCGGATTTGAAGTGGAACAACATCGATATGTTGGGTTTACCAGCAGGTTCTTCTCAACCCAGCGCAGATGCTTCCTTCCACACTTTGAATACCAGGGCAAAATGTATTCAAATGCATTCCTAGCACATTGTATGACCTGAGTTTAACAATCATTATACACACTGGAACAGAAATACACACACACACACGTAGAGAGTCACTTTCTAGGCTTGCTCTAACAAATTGCATTGGCTTGTTTCTGCCTTCCCCTTCCAAAGGAGCTCTGACTGACTCTGACTTTCAACACTGGTACTCCAAAGATGATTTGGCAACTGTTTTTTAAGTCTTAGGCAAATTACTGACTTTGTTTGCCCAGCCGCTTCTCTAAGATAACTAGACACTTTCATGTAACAACCCACTCCCCGCAACTACAGATGGAAAAAAAAAAAAGCACGGACAGGAAAACAATCTTCCATATCCTGCGGTTTACATTCTCCTCCATCCCCCCAGTTGCAGGGAATGATGAGGGGGTGAATAGGAGGAGCCAGCAGATCAATGCCTGGCTTTGAGCCTGGTGCTGCTGGCAGGACTTTGGGTTCTTTGATCATGGCCTGATTTACAAAACACCAGGCCTGCTGGTAACAGGCGGGAACACCTTGTCTTCCAGGGAGAAAAGAGTTCTAGGACAAGAGTTATCAGGGCTCATTGATAGGGCTTTAAACTAGATTTGAAAGGGCCTGGGGATGGTACTGGGTTTGCTGGTGAGGTGCCAGTGCATAGTTGCTCAGCGCTTGTAGGGGAGTGTGCCAGTATCTCTGAGAGCCAGAAAGCATACCACATCTCAAGGGTCACAACTACACACACAACTCCGTCTCTGAAATGCTTATACACCAATGCACGCAGCACGGGGAATAAGCAGGAAGAGCTGGAGATGTGTGTGCAGTTGCAGGGCCACAATCTCATTGCAGTTACTGAGACGTGGTGGGACAGACAGCTCACATGACTGGAATGCAGTCATGGATGGCTACGTCCTTTTCAGGAAAGACAAACCAGCGAGGCATGGTGATGGAGTTGCAGTCTATGTGAGAGAGCAACTGGAATGCATTGAGCTCCCACTTGGGGCAGATGAAGAGAAGGTTGGGAGCTTAGGGGTAAGGATTAAGGGGCAGGCAAATATGAGGGACACTGTTGTGGGTGTTTATTACAGGCCACCTGATCAGGATGAGGAAGCTGATGAGGCTTTCTACAGACAGCTGAAGGTAGCCTCGCAATCGCAGGCTTTGGTTCTTATGGGGGACTTCAATCACCCTGATATCTGCTGGGAAGACCACACAGACAGGCATGCACAGTCCAGGAGGCTCCTCCAGTGCATTGATGATAACTTTTTGACAAAGGTGGTGCAGCAGGCAACAAGGAGAGAAGCACTCCTGGACCTGGTACTGACAAACACAGAGGGACTGGTGGAGGACATTAAGGTAGGGGGCACCCTAGGTGGTAGTGATCATGAAATGATAGAGTTCAGGATCATGGGTACTACGCACAAAACAACAAGAAGTAAAATTACAACCTTGGATTTCAGGAGGGCTAACTTCGACCTCTTCAAGAAACTGCTTGGAAAGATCCCGTGGGCTAGGGCTCTGGAAGGCAAAGGGGCTCAAGAGAGCTGGTTGGTATTCAAAGACCACTTCCTCCAAGCTCAGGATCAGTGCATCCTTACAAGCAAGAAATCGGCCAAAGAACGCAGGAGACCTGCATGGTTGAGCAGGGAGCTTCTGAAAAAGTTCAAGTGGAAGAAAGAAATTTACAGTAAGTAGAAGAATGGACTGACCCCTTGGGAGGATTACAAGAATGCCGCCAGAGCGTGCAGGGATGAAATGAGGAAAGCCAAGGCTGCCTTGGAATTAAACCTGGCAAAGGACATCAAGCTCAACAGGAAGGGCTTCTACAAGTATATTGCAGGCAAAAGGAAGACCAGAGAAGCTGTGGGCCCACTGTTGAATGAGACAGGAGCCATGGTGACGGAGGATGCAGAGAAGGCGGAGTTACTGAATGCCTTCTTTGCTTCGGTCTTTACTGCTCGGCCCAGCCCTCAGGAGTCCCAGGCTTTAGGGGAAGTAATGGGGAAAGAAGAAGATTTCCCTTGGGTTGAGGAGGATCGAGTGAGGGATCAATTAGATATTCACAAGTCCATGGGCCCCAATGGCATGCATCCAAGAGTGCTGAGGGAGCTGGCGGAAGTCATTGCTGGGCCGCTCTCCATCATCTTTGAAAGGTCCTGGAGAACAGGCGAGGTGCCTGAGGACTGGAGGAAAGCCAATGTCACTCCAGTCCTCAAAAAAGGCAAGGAGGAGCCGGGGAACTACAGGCCGGTCAGCCTCACCTCCATCCCTGGAAAGATGATGGAACAGCTCGTTCTGGGCATCATCTCAAGGCATGTGGAGGAAAAGAAAGCAATCAGAAGTAATCAACATGGTTTCAACAAGGGGAAATCACGTCTGACTAATCTGATAGCCTTCTATGATGGCATGACTGGATGGA
>VXBH01003596.1:5555-28357 GCA_013400035.1 Rynchops niger
AGCCATCTCAGAGAGCACAAGAAAATGTAGGGATGGTACCAAGCAAAGTGATTTGGCTTATCTCTAGCTTCTGAAAGATGGTATCATTAAACAATACATTTTAGTATACCGAGTATGCTTCCAAGGCACCCAAGCCAACATAAATATAGACACCATGACTCCACTCTCTGCCTTACACTGGCAGTACAGCTTGTACAGCGTAGGGTTAGTTTGGTCCTAGGTCACTATTTAAAACAAAAAAAAAAACCCTAAACCACGTAGCAAGATATTGAAACAGCTAACTGCGTGATCGGCAGTTCTCTTGCAAGGGAAGGGATGAAGAAATATATTCAAGAATCGGGCTGGACTGCAGGAGCATCAAATTGAATGAGCTTAAAATGCTGCGCAACCACAGTCATCCACTCATCTTCTAGCCTGCTGGCAGTCTAAAGCATGCATGGTGACCCAGCACCTAGAGATGCCGGTGTGAATGCTTTATCACATGATCTCACACTCTGACAGAACCTGAAGGGCTTTATTTCCCTTATTCACTCTCACGTTTAAAAAAACTCTTCCGGTATACAATGCCACAGAATATTATTGCACCAGATGCACACGGAACAGCAGTTTCATAGGTGGAGGTCTCAGAGCAGTTTTCCAACTCATCTAAAAACTCATCTAGTTTTCCAATTTTTAGATTTTTAAAATAGCAGCCAGCTATGTTACAGACCAAAGTGAAGATGGGGAGGATTAACTGTATAAAATATAACTGGGTGTAGCTTTACTGAGCAAGCAAACAATGGGACAACAAACTTCTGACTGGACTAGGAAAACACATCTCTCCAAGCCAAGGTCACTCTGGAAACAAAGGGCTTCCCCAGGTTTTATATCTCCTGCCAAATACTAAATGAATACTACCATCAGGGCTGTGGTGACCCAGAAGTCTACATTACAAGGACAGAAGGCTTTCAAGCGAACTACAAGAGAGAAATGAATGTCTCAGCCCTCCTAATAATCAGCATGCCTACCCAGAGGAGCTCTATGTATTCATTCCACTTTTCTGAACCCAGATGAGCACCAAACGCAATTCTGACTCTTCCTTGAGCTAAATGAAGATAAAACATGGATGCCATACGTACACAATCTCTGTCCCAAACCAACGAACACGCATACATTCTTGAACTCAAACATATCCCAGACCTTTAATTCAATTTCATTAATTAGAAAACATTTTCTAGCTGTGGGAATCACTACTTATCGCAGTTCATCACTGTCCCATGGACTGTCATCCATTTCAGACAAACTGAAACCTGCAGCTTCTACCTACTCACCCCAGCCACTCAGATGCATGGAATAGTCCTGACTGCCTTCCTAAATCCACATCAGAGATGCTCTGGAGGAAAAAAATAATGCTCAGTTTTGCTCTGTGTTATGTCTGTCACATACAGAACTGAGCAAATACAAAGACAAAAATGATTTCACCTGTACACAGAGTATGTAATAAACCTCATCCCTGCAACCGTCAAGCCTCGGTATCTTACCCAGTGAGTCCATTTTGTTTTCTTCTATTAGTCTATTGATTAGACCATTGGCTTTCTCAATGGTGCAGACAGCCACATCCAGGGCAGAGAAACGTCCAGCAGGAGACATGCTTCCCATGTAGCCTTCAACTCTCACATCCACCTCCTGAAACAGGGACTGTTTTTCAAGGATACAGAATGTCATGCCAAGGTTACAACTCTGCATTTGGACCAATGCCTGCTGGAATTACATAAAAGCCTGCATCCTACAACCACAATTTCTAGTACTTATAATGCCAACTAATCAGATTGAAGACATAGCTCAGCCAGTTACTGCTACTTTTTTTCCCCACTGTTAATTTTTATTTCCAAAGCAGAAGCTACTGTGTACACATTGCAGGATAAAGTGTACATAGCTGAATAAGAGATGGGGACCACTGTTATGTATAAAAACATTTACTATAAAAAGGGTTAGAGAACACGCAGTGCAACAGTTTATCATACCAGTGGGTTATGTACAAAGAAGCCTTGCTCCTGAGAAATCCTGGGCAAAAGCCAAATGTGGGACCCCAAACACAGAGATGTCACATCCCCCACTGAAAGTCAAGAAACGACGACTTCTTTTCTTCCATGGCTTACTACTGCTGTGCCAAAGTTTTGGCACATTACACACTGCATTAAAAACAGATACAAATGTTTGAACCAGAGGGGTAGGATACTGTATGATTTCAAGTATGTGCAGCTACAGCCAAACCTTAGGCCAAGAGTAGTAAAACACATCATTGGTAATCCTCCGGCTTTACAAGATAAAAGCGTATTTCCATTATCAATCGCTACAAAGTAGCTTTTGCACTCAGTTTGTAGCATTTTCTAGCAATTTTCAAGGTTAAGATACCATCTCAGTTTATTCACACCCAAAATGACTTAAATGTCAGAAACCATAACAAAAGTGCCTGCTGGTTTTTTTATTGTTTTTAGTAATTGACGTTATTTCGACATATTAGCTAATGGAAGCAATGTTTGATATGAAAGTCTTTCAAGAAAAAAAAAATTTTTGTTTTAAAAAGACTGTTTCCACTGCAATTTTGTTTTTAAATAGCTGGGGTGAGGCAACCAAGACATAACCACATTCTGTCAGAACATATTTTTAGCAAAGTCAAAGTGAAATCAAAGGCACAAAATTCTCATGGGTCACCCCAAGGAAACCTAAAATATCCTTTTATCCTTTCAGATAACGTTGACACCTTTCCTTTGTAGTTTTTCAGACACAATCTCTAATTAGAAAATTCCTTTAAAGTTTGTATATTATAAAAATCTGTGAATAAATGCAAGTAACAATGCTTTAAAAATCAAAGCTGAAATAAAATGTTTTAATCAACTCCTTAATTTTTTTCCAAGTTTCCCTTTTTGGCTAAAACTTTGATGTCTTTGTCTCCAACTTTGAACAAGAGCAAATTTTAAATTACCTACAAATCCTTTCTGAAACAACTCTGCCAATTTTTTTTTTCCTCAAATCTATGCAAAAATTTCTGTTTAAAAAATGTGACCCAACAACTACAACCCATAAGTTTTCCCTCCTTGAATGCTACTCACCTGCAAATAACATTTTTTCTCCTTGGCCACAGAGACAAAGGGAAGGATGAGAAGAGCTTTCTTACGAGTCTCCAGGACTCGCTTCAAAATAAGCAATTCTGCAACAAGAGTCTTTCCAGCACTGGTAGGAGCTGGGCGGGGGGGGGGAAAGTAGGGGGGTTTTTTAATTATTTTTAAAGTTTAAAAGAAAAAAAAATCCTAAGAACCTACCTCATAAAACTAGCATAGAAAGCAGTTACTAAAGAACTTGGGACAAGCCTCTTCAACACGTAACCCTCTCCCAGAGCCACAAACACATTTGCAGTTATCTCCATAAAGAGTCAAGAAGACTGCAAAGTATTTTTCTTCTAGCCTCTTCCATCATGCTACCAAGGCTTGTGTTCTCATCTCTGCTGCAGAAGCAACAGCAGCTCAGAGATAAGCCAAGGGAAAAAAACCCAACCAAACAAAAAAAACCACTACAGTTTCTTGGTTGGACAGAAGACCTCAGCCACCGCACCTTACTGACGTAGCCCCTAACTATATTAACCTCTCCTGGTTGGCGAGTATTGCTGTTTGCCATCTATCAACCACAAAAAACTGTAGAGGAGACGCCATCTACCGGGGGACAGCCATTACCCAGCAATCTGTCCCAAAGTCTTCTGGTACCAGGTAAAAAAAACTCAAATCCAAGTTTAATTAAGTTGTTCGTCCTCCCAGTGCTGCTCTGGGACCTTCATCCCATGGAGAGCAGACACTCAAGTTGTCATTTCCCACAGGTTTCTAGTCCACCAGTCCTACTTCTCCCCCATATACTACATGAAGAGAAAAGATAAAGGAACTGAAAAAATTAGACAGTAAATAAAAATTTCAAACGTATTTATATCTAACATTGCTGTTATCATTCAGTTCCTGGTTGACATAGTCTGTAATACAAAAGTGAAAGTCATCGTTAACTGACCCTAATTATCAGTTTCTAAAGGAACATTAACAGAGAAAATGGGGGGAAAAAGTCTCTCCTCACATCTGGAAAGGAGTCCATTAAGCCAGGTCTGAGGTACAGTGATGGTACAGATCTTAATGGGGTCTCTCCAGAAGATCTTGACCTTTTTATCTGCCAGACCAGCCCCCTTCAGCACCAATATGTTCTTGTAAATGGCACTGTAGGGGGCACTGGTATTGTCAGATGTTTGCATACCTGAGTAAACTAGGTTCTTCCCTTCCAGAACTTGTCCCAGCATCAGGCATTCTGCTTGCCATTCAAACATCTGTACTACTCCCAGGCTGTGGTATTTCTCCAGAACTGCTTTGGGAAGCCCCCAGCTTGCAAGGAGCAACTTGTCTGCTTGGTCTTCAGGAATATTTAACTGCTGATATTGCCCTTTGGGAGAAAATTTAAAAAAATTTAAAAGTCAAGTATCATCCTTGAATTGAAGGTCACTTAGGTGATATACCTAAAGGTCAAACTTCTCTAGAAGCTCCTGTATTATGAGAGAAGGTAACAAGAAACTATCTTCCCTATATTTTTCAATATTTCCTACGGACATTTCACCATTCTTCTTATCTCCTGATAAAATTTTTTCAATTTTTTCTCCTATAAGGTTTTCGACACTCAAATTATTTCTTCACCAAACTCTTGCTCTGATATTTGCTTTTGACACACAGCAGCCATTACCAAATACATACTCAAACAGAGAGTTTCAGCACTGATTAATATAACAGCATTACAGTGTATTTGCCATCTCATCCTTATCCAGACTGTTTCCTTTTCAAATTACTGAGAAATTATCTTATTACAGAGACATCAGTAATCCTCACAGATTACAGAACTGCCCCAGTCTTTTTTCTTGCTTTACAGATGAATTAAAACAACATAAACCAAACAAGCAGTTAAAGCTACTCTGCACAATATGTGTTAATCAAGTTTAGCAACACTGATTAGTATCTTCACCACATTGCCAGTTCCTCTAGCTTAATTAAGTTCGTTGATGCTTATTTCTTGCCTTTAAAACCCTAAATAATATTGTGCTGGCTACAGATATTGCTTCCTCTCTCCCCTCATTCTCCCTTTTTCCAAATCATTAAGAAAACTCAAACTTTTTGTGCCTCTCCCCATCTGAGATAGGTAACAGGTTTCTGATCCACAGTAATGCCTCCCCCTATCACCCATGACTATATAGTTCCCACAACAGCATTTTATGAAAGGCCTTGTCAAATAGAGATGAAAACCAACTAATTGTGTGTACTGACTCTACTGTACCCATTCTTCGACTGGCACATTCAAAAAAATACTAAAACAAATTCCCCACCACTGTTAGATCAGAAATACTAGCGTGCGTAAGCAGCCAGCATTTTTACTCTCTACATATTAAAAATTTCAACTGCCTTCTTAAGGTTAACCCAACCTAGCTGTCACAGGTGCATGATCATTCTCCCCTGCAAATATATAAAAAAGCTGATATAGCTTAGTTCTGAAAGCTTTGTTTCCCTTTGTATAATCAAAGTACTACACAAATACTAAACAAGAAGTTGAGCACCATCCGAAGAGAACAGCAGTATGCCATGAAGCAGAACTGGCTTCCCAAGTGGAATTTAAAGGAGACCACATTTGTCTATCCTAAAATGTAACTAATATGGCAGAATTAGGATTCGGAATCACACAAAGAAAAGAAACCCTCTATGATGGGATTTCACGCTTCTTTCCTAGTGTTAAAACTGATGAACTGCACGTAAAAGACAGAATGAGTAAAGAATTACATGAGTCTGCTGTTTTAAGAATATCTGTAGATTACCGCTCAACGCAAGTTTGAAAACTTGTGCCTTATGGGTTCTCAAAGATCTACGTACAGAAGTATACCACTACACTAACGTCCTTTTTACCTACTAGAAAAATGCTAGGAAAGAGTCAAAGCGAGGAAGATACACATTGTTGGTTAAAAGCACCGGGCAATAGATTTCTCTGAAAGAAAACGCTTCCAGAACGTAGGGCCAGTTGGACACAGGAGTGCCACTTAGTGAATCGTCTTTGAGAAGTTGTCCCATGGAAGTATGTACGTTGCCTTGTTCAGCTCCATTTGCAGGAGCTGACAAAATCGTATCTTGCAGAACATAATCACATCAGGGAGAAGATGCGACATGACCGGAGATGTCAAGAGACGTAAATGTTTTAAAGAGTTACAAAAAATAACAGAAGAGATAAAGTCGCAAGACATTATATAAATATCTTGATTTCAGATGTTATATACATCTTGATGCTGTATACATCTTCATTTCTCTCTTGATTCAAGAGTGCAGTATGCTGGTAAAGCGTATTGCATCTAGAAGCAACACTTTTAAGTGGTCCTTGCTCGCAGCAGGATCGATTTATAAGACATCTTGCCACAAGGTGTTTATACAACAAATATATATACACAAGATGTTTACATAATATCTTGTGTGTATATAGGCAAGATGTCATATTAAAGAAACTTACTACAGTTCTTGCCTTTGCAGGTATCAGGGCACCAACCAGGATCACTTAAAGCGACGCCTTTAGATGCAACACATTTTACCAGCTTACTGTATTCTTTAATCAATTTAATAACACAGGGAAAGCCCACCTCCGCTACCAAAGAACACCGACTATTCTGACTGTTGTATTACGGTGCCACCTAGAGGCCAAGACAAGAATAAGGCCCACTGTTAAGTGACACACAACGAAACGAGCCCGACTTCAGAAGGGTGCAAAGAATGTAAATTGTCTTACCTTCGTCAACTAAACAGTAATTAGGGCAGGAAAATCCTTCGATTCGTATTTGTACGCTCCCACCCTCGTTAACATAAGCACATACCTCAGCTACAGCCCCTGCCCTCAAAGGGGAAAGGAAGGGGCGAAGCGTCGGTGCCGCCGCCCCTGGGCACCCAGCCGCCCCCGAGGCGAAGGCCCCGCACGCTGGGCCGGGAGAGGCTCGGAGGGTCCCTGGCCCCTTCCAGCACCGCCCCGGGCCCACCGCCGGCAAGGCGCCTCAGCGCCATGTTGCCTCGCCGGCCAGCGGCCCGCAGGCCGAGCGGGGCAGCCCCGGGGAGCGGGGAAGAGGAAGGGGAAGGCCGCATTCTCCCGCGCCGGTACCTGTCGAGCTGGCGCCGGGGCTCCAGCTGCCGCGCCGAGAGAGGTCGAGGCCGGGCGGGGGGCTCAGCACAGGCCGGCAGGGAGCGGCGGAGCCGAGCGGAGCGGCCTTCCCCGCCCCGCGGGAGGCGGCCGGGCCGCCCAAGCTGCCGCCGCGGAGCCCCGCGGCCGAAGCTGCGGCGACGGCGTTAGGGGTGACGCCGCCATCTTCCCGCCGCGCCATTCAAACCCCGGCACCGCCCCGCCCGGCCCAGGAGGCGCCGCCCGATCCAGCGCGGCCGCCGGGCAGCTTCTCCGCCCCCGCCTCGGTGCTTCGGCGGCCCCGCCAGGGGCGCGGGGAAAGGGCAGGAGCGGCGTCGGATCCGTGCGGTGGATGCGGGGAGGGCGTTCCCGCAGCCAACTGGGAGCGCTGCAGCGGCGTCGGTTATTCCTGTTGTACGGGTGAAAGGCAGGTAATTAAGGAAGCAACATAACGCGGTCTGCTTCAGGACAAGAAGCTCGCCACAAGCACGCAGCCTTACCAGGGAGAGCTGCTTCACCCTCGGAAACGATGAACAGGGAACAGCACGAAGGACAGATAGCCTTGCTTTCTGTTTTTAAGGCCTCAGCTTGCCCAAACAACCCCTTCGGATTCTTCAGAGAGTAGGGATAGTTTCACCTCTTCCCAGTGACGTGAATATCAGCAGCAGTTCTGTGAAAATTGTGCAGCACCCCAAAAATGGAAGTCTTTGTCCTTCACTTGCAGAAGTTCCAAGTAGCATGACATACCATGGTTAACAGCAGAGGGGGGAAATTAAGGGTTTTCTAAATTGCTTTTAACTTCAACTTAAGAAGATACACTCATCTATCTGGAAATACTGACAACTAAGCGTGAGCATTCAAAGCGGTTCCAATAGCATGAACATACGCAGTGTTTCCTTCTGTCCAGCAGGAGCGCATCTTTTATTTTGGGCAACATGCACACACACCCTCTCAGAAATACTTTCTCTCCACGTTCTGTACGTCTCTACAGAGAAATGGATCACAGCTTGGGAGGCTGACCTCATGCGAAGCACTGCCAGTGCTCATCATCTCAAACACGCACATGCACCTTCTCCAAGGCATCCAAGACCCGTGTCCCTCAGCCTCTCTCCTCACTGGAACTGGTCATTGGCCCAGAAACACCGGGAAAACAGCTGGTGGAAAAAAAAGGCTTGGGAGTCAGGTGGGGAAACACGAGCCTTCCGTACAGTTGTCTTCCTCTGCAAGAGCCTAAAGCTTCTGTACCCATCTTTGTCCTGCGTAAGGAACTTCTGGCCCACAAAGATGAGCACCTCTCTCATTCCAGCCCTTGAAGCAATCTCTTAAGATTAAATGGAAGCAAGATTAAATACTGCTGTCATTTCAGATGATTATATTTGAATAAGTGTAAGGAACGGTCTAATGGAACAGTCAACATAGTTAAATCATCTTTAAAACCAAGCAGCTCAAAGAGCTTATTTTGTTGTTAGAACAAAGTTTACCAACCAGATATTAATAGTAGGCTCTTGTGTGTTTCAAAGCCCAAGCATCAGAAAAGTACAACAACACATTTTCTAAAGCAATTATTTTAATGAATTGACACTTGAAGGATGTATCCATCTCGCCACTCTGATGACCAAAGGTTAAATGCATTAAAGGGAAGAGAGGCATACTTAAATCCTTAATTGAAGACTCCTCACTGCAGAAAACAATTCCCACAGCAGACTAACCATTTTCTGCGTTAGTATTGAAAAAATATTGAAAATATTTCAGTAAAGATTTCTACTTAGTAACAAGATATAATTCTATTGCAGCAGAAAAAAGACCAGAATAAGCACTGTTGATATTTGAAACAGTCACAGCACAGCCATGTTTCACTTTAACATATAGTTTTACAACTGCAGCACAAAATCTATTAGTTCCCCATCACTTCACATCCAATGAAGTACACTTCATATACTCCTTGCAGCTTTGAAAAAGCTATTTAAAGTATTATAGGGGACTTTAATCTCCATTTTACTAATTTTTTTGAAGGGGAAAAAACAGGTTTTGATAACTGAAAACTTTAATCTGTTAAAAATAGTTAACAAAATTTGAGGACTGACTGAAAGTAGGAAAAAGGGCTAACTAGCAACCAGTCGAAGAATTTGGTTCCGTACATATGTGCACAGCTGGTTCATCAAGTCTCTGTTCTGTCCTTCAACCCAGTGCATTTCTACTAATACGTCATTTCCTTCTTTCTTCACATTCATTAAGCACTTAAAGAGAAAACATCTACTAGTTTCTTTGGGACTTTGTTCTTTTTCAACTGTCAGATTGCTGGCTTCCTCTGAAGGGCAAGGTTCCTCCTTTGCATTACTGGAACCTTTGCCAAGTGATGTTTCTGCCTGCTTTGCTTCCGTCTCCTCTTCCTTCGCGTGCTTGCTGTGTTCTTCTTTGGTAGCAGATTCTTCCATTAGCTCATCACCTGTGGTCAAGTGGACATCCTCATCAGGTGCCATAAACCCCGTTTCAGAGTCTTCAGTCTTGGGGTTTTCACAGTCCGAATTGTTGCTCACACTCTTCTGGCTAGTTTTTTCCTCTTCCATTGCTTGCAAAGTATCTTCAGAAGCCCGAGGAAGTTCTCGTAATTGCCTTATTCTCTCTCGTTTCTTTCTCCTCAAATGAATCCAGGAGTTTTCAATGGCAGTCACAAATAGGCTGACTTCATCTTTTCCACATGGAACACGTTTATGCTGAACCTATTGGAGCAAACAGCAGAACTTCATACTATCACAATTATGCTTTCAAGTAGGATGTTGTTTTAACATACAGTGCTTAATACTGTACCTTCAGATCAGTGAGAATCTTCTCTACCCAGGCCCTAACCACAGCAATAGCTTCTACAGCATCCCAGCCCATAGCTGCAGCTTTGACGGATAACTCTTTGACCGTAGAAGCCAAGACCATAAACGTAATTGGCTTTCGGGGTTTTTCTAATTTTCTTCTTTTAGAGGGAGGTGACTAGAAGAAGAAAGAAAAAAAAATTACAAAGCTATGCAGTATTAGTGGGATAACTTTTGTACTTCGAAGACATGGGGATTAAGAGTATAATGTAAGCCCCTAAAGAGTCATTGAAATGGCCTGTGTTTCACTTCGCTTCACTCTGAAGAATTTTAGATTAAAAATAGCTAAGAGGATCATGCACTTTGCGTTAGCCTGACGGACAGAGGGAATTTATCTTCAGATATTAGGCAAAAGGCATGATTGGTCCTTTCATGCTATTAGCTCTCTGTGAGCTGAGAAAGTACATCTGCTCTGGGGAATGGAGGTCAAGTGCTAATATCCACATTTTGGTTCAAGTTCACTGAAGGTTTACTTGCATCTTCAATAAGGTTGGTTATTGTCTATACCAATCTTACCCTATATGTACATCTGGATCCAAAAAAAGCAACTGGCTCTCATTAGTTAAGGTGAACAAACTCCACTTACATTCACAAGATTGAGCTAGACATGATCATGTCTATTCAGTAACAAAATTTACACGGTAAATTAAAACCAAGTTTTCAGAGGGAAGCCTTAAGTTCAAACCTAGCCCTAAACTTAGCATATTTTTAATATAAAATTGCTATTTGAATTATGTTACAAGCAACCTTGACTTTCACTGAAACCCACAGGAAGTTCCTGCACAGTCGTCTTTTTTCCTCCCTAAACATAGGTATTTATGAATCACATGTAACTACCGCTAACAGACTGGCAGCCAGTTAAGAAACTCCACAGTCCATACAGCGCACCCAACATTCTAGTGTGAAGGAGAAGAGTTTGTTTCATGGCAGTTATAGCTCCTTAGGCCCTTCCTCAAACAAGAGGCACAATCACAAGCAAACCAACATTAAGCTACTTACAGGTACTTGTACATCATCATAGAAACTCCATGCCAGTGCCCATCTCATGGTGCGTCCTTGACAGAATTCAGTATGAGTAACTTTAGGAACCTATGCAAAGCAACAATACAAAACTTAATCTCGTATTAACAAACAATATTGTTTTACCGCACACATTTTCAAATTAAAAAAAAAAAAAAAAAACCCACAAAGTTAACGAAGTTATTTTCTCATGACAGATTGGAGATTCTTTCTGACACAGCTCATGGATGTCAGTGCCAAGCCTGGTATCCATGCCCAGGATTTCCCATCTCTGCCTTGCCATGTCTATGCCCTTTCAGAGCTTCAAGTTCAGCAACACAAAACATAACCCTTTTTGTGCAGTGATCCAGCACACATCTGCTGCGCGTTCTTTTTCCTTGTTCAGAACCTGCTCCTGTTCCACACTTGAATACTGAACCCATTGCTGTAATAAAGGACACAGAACAAAGGCAACGAAGGGCTGCGAAGCCAAGCCACTGACTGTCTGCAGATGGAAGAAATATGCCCAGAAACACTTCTCTATCTTTGCCCCAAAACATTAAGTCTGAACTTAGACTGCCTTTAAATATAAAACTCAGATCCAATACTAGTGTTAACAAGTCTTTCCACACATGGATCCCGTAAGGCATTTAGGTATGGTATGGAGAATGTGCTAAAGACTAGCAAGGATAAATACCAACTAACCCACCTCACTCTGAATTATCAGCTCCAGAGCACAAGCCCCAGGTCTGCACAGAATAAAAAATAATTTTGAGAAACGCCTTCAAAAAGAGAGAAAAAAACATGTTTCTATCCTAGAACTTTTCCTGCCTTTGGATTCCTAATTCTGCCAGAATTTCCAATAAATGCAGCAAACATCAAGACAATTTTCAACAATGAGTGAGTGAACTTTTCTGAACATTTATGCTGCATCCTAACCTGCACCACAACACAGCCTGCGCTTGGTTACAATGAATATATTCCCAGCTCTATTACAACAAAGATTACAAACCTGAACAAAATGAAATTGACAATTTCAAGATAAATACAAAGGGAAAACTCAGCTTTTCTATGCAAGGTTTGCAAGCATTTCTCTCACTTTATTCCCTATCCTTGAACCTGTCGCACCTCAGTAAAGTCATATACTTGAAATTTGGTACATAGCACAGCATCTGCTTTTGGTATTGAGTTTAAGGACTCCCTACGGCCTGTAGTTCATCTTTCTGGGAATTGATTTCACCATGCATTCTCTTTCCTTCACCTCTCCACCATATACAAGGTCAGATCTCACAATCACTTTCTTTGTATGGAAATTAAAGAAGATTACACTTCCTCCAGAAAGCCATAAAAAGTACTTTGCACAGCTTTCTTGCATGAGATAGTAGCAAAGGTTTGATTTTACCTGGTGCCAGAATTGAACACAAACAAAAAAATGCTGTGCTTTAAGTAATGCTGCAATTACATTTATCAACAAAATTGCTAGATTTCACATTACCTAAGAAGAAAGAGAGCTAGAACGTTTTATTTTTTTTACAATACCTGTGGTTAAGGTTATTTTAAAGCAGAATGGACAGAGACATGCTTCTACACATGATAAAGGCAAAAAATCTGGAGACAATACGTGCTACCTATCAGCTTTGAATCTGAAATAATTAAACCTCAACTGCTTTGCGTGGTTCCTTAACAAGGAACTGCAGTTTTTCCTTGTAAATAAAAAAACTTCAGTAAAATAATTCAATAATAATTACCCACACACATTAGAACACAGTATATATTGCATAAAACATATACAGGATATACATGGACTATATACAAACTCACCCCCTGGATTCGAAGTTCCTCTTTCAATGGCGCTAAACTGCACTTCTTCCCCAACATGCAACTGTACCATCTGCAAACACCACATTAACAAAGCATTTTACAAATCCACTTCAACTGAAATGGCAACTACTAGAAAGAACTACTTGGATCAGAAACCTGCAAAAACAATAGATGATTTAAAAACAAAACAACAACAAAATAATCACACTCTTAAGCATGAAATGGAACAGAAGGCCCAAAGACAGACTGACAGGGAAAACTTTTCCCTTTTTTAGGAAATACATTAAGTCAAGTATTGAAACAGTGCCTAAACAACCAAAAATCCCGTTATGCAGAAGACGTTACCACTTACAATAATCTTTTGAATTTCTCCACTTTATTTGGAGAATGAATCAGAATAAAAAGGAATATTCAACTATTGACAAGCATTTATGCCTCAGAAGCTTACCAACTGACTACCACCTAGTAGAAGAACATTTAAAATATATATGTATATACCATCACTTTCTCTGACTTGCCTCCCCTCACCCATTGCATCACTGACTAAATTCAGGACAACAGTGTCAGCTTCTATTTAGTTTTGAAAAATCACTACATTTTAGACACCAATAAGAGCGTACACAGCTAAAAGCTTGTCTACATCAAGTAGCCTAAAATAACATTCTACCTACAAACTTTGACAGGACAGTCATTTTCCAGTGTCCTCATTGTCACAAACAAGATTACTAAAAAGTCCCAGAAGTTTAATTCTTCTGGCTTTTAACCACATCCGAACATCACTCTGCCATACTATCTATCCCCTTTTTACGTTTTATAAGATTTGGGGGGTGACAGAGAAAGGAAGGTCATTAAAAAAAAAAAAAAACAAACAAACAAAAAAAAACCCCCTCCCACAACATTTCAAGGTTTACAAAATTGCAACCTCTGCAAAACTTCAACCTTTTTTTTTCTTCAAAGCTCTACTAGATAGAAGCACTTCTAACAGAGACAAATGCAGTTTTGCTTTGTCATGTTTTTTTTCCCCAAAAACTGAGTATATCCTTCATTTTTTCAGGCCCATTACTAGAAAACAAACATTCTAAAGAAAAATTTTGGTATTAGACAGATAAATATGAAGTTCTAACATAATGCTCTGCCTAGAAGGGTCTAAGCAAAACAAAAGCAAAACACTTCTTGAATATAAAAATGGCAGGCTTTATTTCCCTTGCTTATGGCACTGGAGAAGCTGTGGTAATACGCAACAAAATCTTGGCAGCCATATCTTAGGATACTAAAAAAAGAAAAAAAAAAAACAAACCAAAAAAACAGCACTAGGGGAGCGAAAGTCAGATCGTCAGAAAACTAGAAAACTCAAGACGTGCCCAGAGTTTATCTTGTTCAAAAGGCTATGATTTTTATTGTAGCTTATGTTCACTCAAGACAGCATTTGGTACAACAGTGCCCTTTAGTAGGCAAAGCTGCAAGTTACCAAAATTCAGCCAGGAAAGGACAGAAACTTTTAGGTAACGAACAGATAACTAGGCAATGTCATAAAATCTCCCCCATCCCAGAAGCCGTTAAAAATCAACCCTGTCTTTAGCAAGTATGAGTGCTAATTTAGCTGCAAGCTACAAGTGTCACTCATCCAGGCATTTTTTGCCTTCTGCCTTTACATACCTCCAACGATGAGTTGTAATTGTTTGATGCTCAGGAACAACCAATTTTACATTAACTGAGACTAATTACAGATCTGTATGTATCATTAAACAAACCAAACAGATACCACTGAACAGCAACATTCCTTACTTAAAATATGATTTTCACATGATTTCTGCCAAAGAAGCAAATAAAAGGTGGTGGTTTTTTAACCGGCACAATGCACTTACCGTAACCTCTTTTTAAGTTGTAGACTATCGTGAATAATTCTTTTGACAAATTCTAGTTCTCCCCCTTCAGCCATGATTTCTGTGATCCCTCCTGTATTTACAGAACTGGGAGGGGGACGCCGTGGATTTCGAGAATTTACTCCCTGGATAAAAAGAAACACTTCAGGTGAAAATTTAATGAAAAGTTAGGCTGCTTCCTGACTCAATCTTTCACGGGTAGCAAGCGTCACCACCTCTAGTTATGCTCCTCCCATCAGAACCACACATAATACACAAAGATATGTTCAAAATAAGCGTAACTGAGTGAAATCCCTACAGTCTCAAACCTAGGTAAGTTATTTGTCACACATCAGTATCCTGCTAGTATGAAGTACGTGGTTCCAATACAAGCAAGACATGCTGGTTTCATGCATCTACACAATTACAATCTATAGTGTTTAATTCCAACACATAAATCTTTTTTCTACTGCCCTATAATATAGAGTGAAGTTTCTGACTACACTCAGTGGGTATTGCAAGAACTGTTCTGAGTTGTATGATACTGCCTAAATCACTAAGGAAATGAAAAATACAGGCAGGCATAATGCCAGAAACTAATTCCTCTGTACCACTGTTATGCAATGGGCACCTGATTTCAGATTTACTAGCCGTCTACTTTCCAATTAATTCTGTAAGACAGTAAGAACTCATGAAAAAATTCTACACGTCATCCTCCACTTTAGGAAGGGCAACAGTTAAGTTTTTCAAAACCTGGTGTGGGTAGTAGAAGGAGGGAGAAGACTTAAATGCGATTTCATCACGATTTGGGATTTTCCACTCAACCTTCCACAAGGGAAGAGTTTAAATTGTTGCTACCCTCCCACTCACTGAACACTGAAGTACATGCCACATTTAGTTTGTTAACTTACCTTTGCTTCCAATTGGTTAGCAAAAAAGGGGGGGTTGCACATGCAGAAATCATAAATGATCTCAGATTCTTCTTTCAGCGCATCCATTAGAAGAGTCTTCTGTGGTACCTTAACCACTAATAGAAAATAGGAATTTAGTCAGTAAGGAACTTCATATTTTATCTAGCATGCCATTTACATTTCAGTGTTTCTTGAAACAATGCATTGTATAAAAACTGTACTTTCTAAACAATACTTTCTACCAAAAAATGTAACAAATATCAGCATGCAAATAAAGACTTCAGGTTAAGGATTAGCACACAAACAGCTTGTATGTTTACACACAGTAGTAGAATTACATGAGTCTTTTTAAAACAATAGGAACTGCTTGAGTTATACTGAGTTCTCTGATGCAACTACAAATACACTCTAAACCCTTCCAAAAATTAACATGAATGTCAGTTAATTATCCCACAGGCTCCTCAGAGATAAAGAAACCCCAGACTAAACTATTTTATTTAAGATATGGAATTCTAGAATGGTGCTTAAGACATTGTACCGATTGGTCTTTCTAGAGTGTAAGGGTGAGAAAGACTAAGATTAAACTATCTTCACTGAAGTTACATAACACCAAGATTAGCTTTACATCTAATCTTACAATAAAACAGAAGTACTGTGTTAGCAATACTATGCTTCCTGCACAGGAACTATAGTCTTATACAATTTGGAAAAATTACAACGAAATAAAGAGATTAGAGTTTCTTCCTGGATAAACCTTCTGCTTACTAGGGTCCACCTACTTATTCTTACTCATCACAAGGACGAAGGCAAACATCCCACACAGATCTCCACTGTCTTTCCCCAAAGGCTATATAACTCCCTTGGAAATTGTGGTCAAGTCCTGTCACACATCCTCCAAAGACCACAGGGACTCCAGCCCAAGGAGAGGAATTTAAATATGGATTAAGTCCATTTAAAGCATTATTACAAGCAGGACTTCTTGCAGACTTTACCAGTCCTGCAACTCACGGATGATGCACATAGAACAAAGGTATTTACAATGTAGGCAGAAGGCACGCCACTCTTCCTAACATTTACTACTACTGTTTATCATCATACTAAGCACACAAAATTGTTAGGGCAGCAGGCAATTACCAAAGTTCAAGTTCTATATAGCAAGAATAATCCCTAGAACACCCACTAACTTTAAAGCTGCAGTTCTGTAAGTCACAAACATTTCGAAGTACAGAAATGTATAGTCAAGAGATAAATAAATTTTAAATCCTATGAGAAAAGAAGGATAGTTCATTTTAAAAATATATCAACATATTGTTCTCTGGTTTATAATCTTAAGCTTATACATTACGCACTTAGCATTTCTCCTTACATTACATTGTTCACATTTAAAATTGTTGACATTAAAGTGTGATACTTTCTTATCTCTGTAGATTTCTATTCCTCTGCTTCCCTTATAACATTAAAAAATGGTAAACTAATCAAATTAGGAATTACTGAATACAAATTACTAGTTACAATTACACATCACAGTCAAAGCCAAAAGTTCTTCAGCAAGCCAGTTGGACTGATGGTTTTCAGGTTACAGTTTTCCAAGAGATCACTACGTGTCTCCAGAAGCTGCTCAATGCATACTCTGGCACTGAGGTGTAAGATAGCAGCTGCTGTTGCAAGTAGAGGAGACATTTATTTATATAAATGCTTTGGAACATCCAGCCCACAGTTATCAGAGTATTTCAGTGCCTTTCTTGTTAGCAATATCCTTTCCAATTTTCTGGAGGAGGGGGAAAAAACAGAGGAAAAAAAAAAAAAAAAAGACAAGACACGCAATTGTTTTTTATAGTAAAGTAGACAGCAAGGATAAAATGAGCAGAACTCTGCAAAAAGATTATGTTAATCTGAGCCGTAACACCTGGTCTATTGTACATACTTTCTAAAATTACCGTAAAGTTACTTAGAGGATGATATCAAAGAATACCACATTCCACTTAGATAGCTAGCTTAATGGACATAGCTTTAATTGGCAGTATGGGATTTTATTTGGAAATAAGAAAACAAATAAAAGAAACAGGAAGCAAACAATGTAATAATTATGTTGCAGAGGCAGCTTAAAATTACCTTGCAAGTAGTTTGAAAACTTCCAGAGTCCAAGCTGTTGAAAATCTCTTAATCTACCATTAAATTCAGGGTAGTGATATTTTTAATTTTTTAACCTTTTTTTTAAATGCCAGTAAGACAAATTCTGACTATCTTCCCATTCCAGTAAGATACACAACTCAGAACACCATGTAATTTTTTTTTTTTTTAGCATTTACAATCAGTCCCCAGGTTTATCAAGTTTCTGGTTTGCACATATAGGAGAGATTCCCTTTGTAAGAAAGTTACAAAGTACTGCAAGCAGTATTTCACTTTCAGCCAAAAAGCATTACTTTTTTTACCTCTGGGAAAAAAGAAGCGACAATGCAATTAGTAAATCATCACCACATTACTGCTGGTTTTACTATCACTAAATTATTTTTAGTCATTTAAGTTAGAAGTACAAAGGCTGTATCCCAACATGATCTCCAAATGAAGCTATTTGGCAAAAATTTCAAGACAGACTCTCAGAACATGACAAAATCATGTTGTGTTTTGGTTTATTTAAAAAAAAAAAAAAAAAAAAAAAAAAAAACAGGGAATAAGAAAAATTTTATACCTCTNGTTTCCACCACAATGAATTCTCTGATCGCAAAAGCTATACTCGCTGCTGTTTCTTATTTGTTTGTTTATTTAAAAAAAAAAAAAAAAAAAAAAAGACAGGGATACAGAAAGATTTCTAATCTGACTCCAAAATGCCCTGCTAAAGAAGTTACTAGCTACGGTAGTATACTCAGCTCTAGCTAAACAATTCAGGTCCTGGAGTTAAAAAGTGGCAGGGTGGATCATTCCCAGGTAGCATCTGGCTACAGGTACCACGAGTGGTATTCCCTTGCCCATGGTTCTGGCCACCAGCAATCAGTCATTTACTCCATCTTATCACCTTTGGCACTACCGCTTCACATGAGGCATTTTCCTTTGCCAGAGATTTTTCCAGTGAGTGAAACACCACCACACCACTAAAAGTCCTATGACAGCAGCAGTAACAGAAAACCGTCATTGTTCCCCACATGAAGTTCTGGATGTTCAAGACTGACACAGAGGACAGACCCAGACAACAACACTTTGGTAAAAAGCATACTTCCAAGATCCACCAGAAGTAATTTTTATTTCAGAGCTGAATAATGGACCTGCTTTTTAGTGTATGGAGTTCCCACAGAAAATTTTCCAAGGTCACACACAGACCAAGTCTGCTACCACCACAGACACTGTTAGGACCTAATTCAGAAATGAGGCCAAAAGACTCTCTCTGTACAAGACACGTCAGAGTCATGCAAATTATCTGACGGGAGCACTGCAGGTCTCCGAGCAGCAGAAACAGCACAAACTCTAAGAAGTACTGCAGTAACAGACAAAAAAATATGGAGAGAAGAAAACACCCCAGGGTGAAGTTTAACTTTCAGATTTTTGTAAGGATGAGTAGTTCTCTATCCACACATCCCATTCTTAGAAAAGCTGTGACTTCCTGGCTTAAGCATGCACAGACCTTAGTAAACATTCCGCTTCAGTAAGCACAACTGAGCATATATTTGGCAGGTATACAGATTCTGATAAGCCACTGAACGTGGCAAAACTACATCACAACATTTGTATACTACTAAATACCTTATTACATAATACCTTTTATGAGATCAGACAGGTTATTCTGTTCCACATTCTTCTTGGCATAATTGAAGCACATATCATCCACTTCTGTTGCAAGAAAATACCAGCCATTCAAAGTTGCTCCAAGTAATGGGTATATGCAAGATGCCCCTGTCCCTGAAGAAGCAAAAAACCGTAAGAAAGGCAAACCAAGTCTCTGGTGTTACATGCAGCGTGGCTGTTAACTATGTACTTTTTACCACAAAAAGAACTAATTTTGAGAAAACACTGATAGATGATCATCGTAGATTGATCATCTACTACTCAGTTCTTCAGTGAACTTTATTTTCTTAATTTGAAATAGTGTCATTGTCAAATATTCACCTTTAATAAATAATATTCTGGAATAAGTGATCCACTTCTTTTTAAGCTATTTTTTTTCTATATGACAATCATTAATTTATATAGTGAAAGACACATATATTCTGGTTTTACTAAAAAAAAAACAACCCACCACCTTATCACAAATACCCTTTTCTTCTTCATTTTTATATTATCTACCACAAATAATTTACTTTGATGCATACAGCAACAAAAAAACCCCACAACATTTCTGTTCCATCAGATCATGTTTTCCCAATACCCAAAACAATCAAAGGAACAGGCGTGCCCATTCAGATATCTAAAAAGTTAGCCAAACAGATGAAAACTTGGTAATAAAGAGAAGTATATGCTAGCACAGAATAATTCCTTCTCATAATTATGGCGTATCTAGGTGATCGAATTACCAATGACAGTCAAAGTCAGGATGAAAAAGGGAACGGACACAAGAAAAGGGAAAGATATCTCACCATCACAAAACTTGACTTCAGAGATATATTGAGAGCCTACTGTTATACTGACTGATTGAAACATAAATAACAATGTCAGTACACAAAAGTCTGTGGTTATTTCCAGCACTCCTGTAACATTGTTCTTGGACGATTTACTGCTTTGACAGAGTTGGAACATCAGTGCTCACTGCAAACCCAAACAGAAGATTTCTCAATATCCGGAGGACTTAAAGGATCTGTCTCTTCTACCTAGCCACCTACCGTGATGAAGTTCATATAAACTGTTTTCAAAAATATAACCTAATATCAAATGCATAGACGTTTGCTAACAGGTTTAGAAGTTATGAAAGGAAAGCAGCTGTGTACACACCACATGATGATATAAACCTTGTATCCATCACAAATCCAGCTAAAAATACAAGTCAGTAAACTTCAAGACATCAAACATTCCATTAAAAAAAAATCATGCTAGCAAACACCAAGGAAACAGTAATGAAAAAAATGACATGATAACCGAGATAACTGAACTCAAGCTTTGAAGTCAAGCATTAAAATACAAATTAGAAAGCAAATTCCAGCTTCTATTTTGTTGAGTTACTTCAGCACAAAACAATCTTCAAAAACAAGTCGCAGAAATCATAAAGGAAGATTCTATTGACAAAAATAAAAAATGTGAACTAAACTCAAATGTACCATCGCAAATGGCTTTTAAATAATTCATGCAGAATCACCAAAAATTTTGAATCCAAATGCCGATGCTACCGTTACTAGCAGCATAACTTTTGTATACCACACAAAGCTACTCTCAAGAGAGTTCAAGGCCACAGAAAGCCAAATTGCCTGCTACGGTCATTCGTGAGTTTGTGCAGAGAAATCCTACCCGCTGAGAAGCAAAAGTAAATACCACTGGAGTCAGACTGTCGTTCCACCATGGCAAGCACAGCTCAGATTTTTTTGTTTTTCAAACTTCATGTTTCCCCATGGACACGTAACAAAGTTTATCAGGTAATTTCACTGACGGTAAATAACGAATTGAATGTTTTGCCTTTCTAAGTACCTATGTCAATGCCTCGCCTCAGGACTTGGTTGTCAGCATCCTGATGACCGATGAGATCCTCCACCCAGTGGATGTAGTTCAGCCTCAAGGGAACGGTAGGAATAAGCCTTTCCACGGGGATGTCGATCGCAAGCCCAAAATCCTCCTTCAGCAGGGTACACGTTAGGGCTCTCACCGCCTCAGGGTCCTTGAAATTCAGGCTGAAAGGCACAAGCAGCAGTTATGGGGTGCCAGCGCCCTCTTCGCTCGCCACACCCCGGGGGCGGACACCCACAAACGGGAAGGCGGCGAGAACCGCTCCGCAGCCCCGGGACGCGTTCCGGCCTGGCCAGGGCCTACCCGGCCCGCTCTCCCTCAGGACGCGGCCTCCCCCGCCGCTCCGCCGGCCGGGCCCTACCTCATCCTGCCGGTGAGGGTGGTCTGCACGTGCTGCTGGAACTCGGGGTACTTGGCCGCCAGGTAGGCGAAGTCGGGCGGCTTGTCCCTGTAGCNGAGGGCCGGGGGTGAGGGGGGTAGAGCCGCCGACAGCGCCGGGCGGGTTAACGGCCTTCCCGCCGCCCCAGCCCAAGCCACCGGCGGCGCGTGCCGCCCACCCAGCTCCCAGCGCGCACCGCGGCCCCCTTGGGGCGTACCAAGGCGTAGCAGGCGGCGGGGGGAGAAGGGGCGCTTCGCTCAGACCATCGCCCGCCACGGGGACAGGGGAGCGGGGGAAGAGTCTACTTCCACAATCAGTGATTTCTGTATAATTCATTTGGTGGCGAGGCAGCTGCTTGTGGCTTCCCTTGCACGGTGAACTTTAAAATAGCTGGATTTTAAATGATACGTTACACGGTAAAAAAAAAAAAAAAAAAAAAAAAAAAAAAAAAAAAAAAAAAAAAAAAAAAAAAAAAAAAANCAAAACAAACCCAACCCAACCCTCACCAGAGCACTGCCTTGGTAGTTCCAAATGCTGGAAAGGACTTCTGACCATTTCCCCGCTTTAAGGAGTTTCACACCTGGCGCTGTGGTTGTTGAACACAAATTATGAAAGAAATACAAAGGGTTTTACAATGAGCTTTGTAACATCTTCTGGAGCGTGTCCAGAGAAGGGCAACGAAGCTGGTGAGGGGTCTGGAGCACAAGTCTTATGAGGGCGCTGGGGCTGTTCAGCCTGGAGAAAAGGAGCCTGAGGGGAGACCTTATCGCTCCCTACAGCTCCCTGAAAGGAGGCTGTAGAGAGGCGGGGGTCGGTCTCTTCTCCCAAGTAGCAGGCGATAGGACAAGAGGAAATGGCCTCAAGTTGCACCAGGGGAGGTTTAGACTGGATATTGAAAAATTTCTTCACCAAAAGGGTTGTCAAGCATTGCAACAGGCTGCTCAGGGAAGAAATTGAATTGCCATCCCTGGAGGTGTTTAAAAGATGTGTCGATGTGGTGCTTAGTGACACGGTTCAGGGGTAACTTAGCAGTGTTAGGTTGGTGGTTGGACTCAGTGATCTTACAGGTCTCTTCCAACCTAGACAATTCTATGATTCTGTCTCCTTTGATTATTTTTCTTTAAGAAAA
>VXBH01003596.1:28400-100594 GCA_013400035.1 Rynchops niger
ACAATTAAAACATTTTGTAGGCATAGAAAAACAAAGCATCGCAGTGGGAATTAAAACTGACTTCAGTTCATGGCTTTGTCACCACCTGCTGTCAAATCCCAAGTTTCACGTTTTCTCATCGGTGGAGTAGGAACAGTCCTCGCTGCCTTAACGCAGTGCTGTGGTTCCTGACAAAAACATGCTTCTGTTAAGATTAGCATTAAAATATAATCTATTATTATTTTTTTATTTAAAGACATTTTCTGATTTAAAAAGACAAAGACAAATCAGAATGACTCATTGTGTATTGTTTAAAAATTCACTTTAAAAATGCTAGCATCCCCTTTGACTCCTGAGTATCTGAGAAGACCTGCAACCAGATTTAATGTCGGTCCTACTTCTTGCCTTCCGCCAGCTTCCTGTACCTTGAGGGCAGCTAAGTTTTACATACGAAAGTTGATAAACATTGTTTTTTTTTTTTTTTTTAAATTAATCACACCATCAAGACACCCATTCTTGCAGCCCACTCTTGCCACTTCTGGAAGTCATTCCCTTTTCTCTGCTCCCACCCACAGTCACAGAGAAGAAGCTGATATGCACAAAACTAGAACGGAGGCAGAGGTAAAAATACGAATTTTTATTCAGAGCATTTAGTGTATTTACAATAGAAACTTTCTCTCTGGTCATGGGACAAGAGACTGAAAAAAAAGTCCACGTTACAAATGTGTGGACAACCTGCACCTGATGCAGGCTAATTGATTTTTGCTACTTCTGCTTCATCCAAGGTAATACCCAGGAAAAAGTGATGTTGAGAGCCCAGAGGTGGTACTGAATGGCTCTCACACGCAGTAGCAATCACAGAACGCAGTCCACGAAGTAGTGTGAAGTTACTCAACAATTGCTAAAAAATATATATATATATGTACACATACACAGTCCCATCTGCAGTTAGATCAGATTCAGCGCATCGTTCAGAGATAGATAAGCAGGTAGACACAAGCCTACCAACCTATGTGCAAGCACAGGTTTGCAGAGGCCCTCACACCACCAGGTACACAGGTACCTTCTCAGCCAGCCAGATGCACGCATTCCTTCCCACTTTGCACCCGGGCAAGCACACAGGCAGGTGTTTTGTTAATGCTATCTTACATGGTTTCTAGGAACAGGGGAAAAAAGAATGAGAAAAAACCACCAACCCTCTCATCTGACTCAGTGGCTCGGAATCCTTATTCCTCTTCAACCTGAGGGCAATGGGGGTGTGGAAAGGACACAGTCCTCGCGTTTCTCACAGAGCCACCACTTCTCAGACTCCATGACTCTTCTGCCACAGCAATAACTAGTTGACACCGAAAGGGGGCAATCCTCTCCTGCTCCCAGAAACGGGCAGAGCCTCCCACCACTTCCCTTGAGTCAGATGTAGCAATCAAAGGGCTGCAATGTGAGCCAGTACACCGTCTGATCTTGCAGAAAGAACAGATCTGCCAAAAGTGAGCAGGTACTTTACAATCTGAACAACCAGCTTAATCAACTCACCCTCCTAGTTTACCCACCACATGGTGGGTAGAGCACCACCTGTTTCAGCAATAACTTGCCCATAGAAGTAGCTGAGCTATCAAGTCACTCTGAGCTCCTGTGTTTATCTTGGTCAGAGTCCACACCCCACTTCCATTATGAGGTACTTTCCCTCCTCGGGAAAGGAGCTGTTGCAGAGGTCTGTCTTGGCTTAAAGGTGTTGAACTACATGGTGGTTGAGAAGCAAACCTCAGCCTTCCTCCAGCATTATCCGCTGCTGTCTCCAACAAACCCAGGTGAGGGGTGTTAGAAGGATAGGGAGGTATGGGAAAAGGAAGGCAATAAAGGCAGGCAGTTATAAACCTCTCTTAACACTCATAACTAGGGGAACTAAAGCAGAAATAGATTAAAGATGGCTGTGGAGGCTGCAAGGTTGAGGAGAGTTCTGGTTTAGCAAAGCCTCCTGAATAGCTTCGCTGCAGCCACTCAGCTCCATCTGGTTGAGAACACAGCTGATGTGCTCCACAGTTGCAGCATGGCCCATCTGCAGTTTCCACAGTCTAAGCATTTCATACTGGGCATCTCGTAGTCGCCGATGCTCCATCTCAATTCGCTCTAGATCATAGTCACTCAGACCCAGACGCCTCACAAACTCTTTCCACCGAGATGGCGGTACGTGATCTACCACAGTGTAGAGAATAGCAGGGTCTGTGAAAAGAGAAGAAATAAACTGTGAGAACCAGGATTGCGAAGCCTCGAGGAGAATGTGAATAACCCAGGGCTGGATGGTGTCTTGGGATCATGCATTGCCCCCTCCTGTTCAGGTCTTCTGCAGAGTAGTCACATAGCTTCGTGTGATGTCCAGCCTTGCTCTTAACTCTCAAAAAGCAATGGGATGCTTCCACATGCTTTTGTGTAAGGTTATGAGCAGAGTTCAGCACACATGCTTAGGGCCTTGCTGCCTCATATTCCTGCCAAAAGAATGCTTTGGGTCACCACATATGACAATCCATTTTGCTGGTAGGGAAAAGGGACAACAGAAAGACCTTGTGTAAGGGTTTAGCATATCCAGGCTCACCGGCTCTGGGCATGCTTCTGCCTTTGTACTGTGCCATACACACAGGTCATGTGCACCGGGTAAGGTCTGTCCAACATCCTCCTAGCTGCATCTGCATAGTCAGGTTCTCGTTTGCCCGGGGAAGGAGGGAAGTATGGGGGAGTTTCACTTACTGTCTGGAAGCTGTGTCTTCCTGGCAGGTCTGACACAGTCTGGTAACTCATGTGAACTTTGTGGCAGAGGTGCAGGTGGTGGTGTTGCATTCACTGACAATTCTGTTTCCTTCTGGAACTCAGGAAGAAGGATGGAAATTTCACTTCTTTTTACCTCAACCTGAAAGACATGTTTTCTTAGTCCAGAATCACCTGCAGCAGCACAATACACCTGTCTCCTGCAAGGAACCACTAGCTTTATATACTAAAATTTATCCAAGATAGGTGGGGAGCAGGTGATGAGGTTTTAATTCTTCCTATATGCCTTGTTTGAGCAGAAGGCACCAAACATTTCTTTCCAGTAGAACCCAAGGAGTTTAACTCTCTTTTGGCATCAAAAAACAGTAGTCTGGAAAAAAATATGTCATTACAAAATCAAGTAAGTCTGGGACCTGAAATCACCACCATTCTAGAAGCTCCACATGCTACCTTTCCCATCAGCTTTCTCTGCGAGGCTGTGGAAACCCCACCTCAGCTACTGCTTGGGCCCTCTTAATTACAGAACAACACTGGACCTGAGAGAACACTACGCAGCAGCACTGAAAGGCTTGTGGGGTCAAGATCTGAACTGAAGTAAAATTAGTTGAATCCTCCAAGCTTGGGGTATATAGGGGGGAAAAAGGGATTAGGAACCATCTATCTGAAAAAAAATGCATCCAGAAAGAAAAAATCAAAAAGACAGGAGTTTAAAAACCATCCTCTAGAAGAGGGGAAGTAAAATGTTAATGGCTCCACGCTCTACAGGAAAAGACTTCGGAATTAAACAGCCCTATTACTCAGCTCATTTGAAAATACAAGGCCTGAGAACAGCCCATGGGGAAATATGTTACTCTGGATCCCAGACTAACATAGTAGAAAGTGGAAGGAAAGCTTGTATACCCATCATCTTGCTCACCTCAGATACTGGCTCCTTCGTTGTCTGGGGCAAAATAACTTTAAAGAAAAAAAAAAAGAAAAAAGAAAGCAAAAATTATTTTCACTTCCTCTCTTCCCAGAGAAAACAGGAAAGCAGCTATTTGCAATCCTACCCTCAAAAAAGGTTTTACAGCAAAATGCACATCTCCCAGCAACGAGGTCGTGCAATTCCAGTCACAGCTATGGGTATAGATACAGAGTCATAAGAACTACACCAATAAGCTTAGCTGTTGAGTTTCTCATGTTCCTCTGGCCTTGCAGCAAAGCACTTCTTCCCTCACACGTGTGTGCATATACACACACACACACAAAGAAAATGACGTCTATCTCCATTAATATCACTGCTAATTAATATACACTGCTGTGCTTACCACAGGAGTAGAAAGACGATGGTACCCCATTTTCCTGGACGAGCTTCACTACTTTATTTACAATGTAGAGGACAGAGATAACTCCAAATATTGCAACGATGATGCCAAGGACAAGGCTCCCATCTGGACAAAAGGGAGAGGGCAAATGAGTGAGTGACTGAGAAAGGAAGAAGTGCTAGAGGGAGAACAACAAGTGAAGACATGCAAATGGTAGGGAGAAAAAGAATAATGGTTTGAGAGAGTGGAGAAAATAATACTTGACAAACGGTGTTAAAAGAACAAAAGCACACACTGAAAAGATTCCCCTGTCCTTCAGTTCCCCCAGTACTCACTCAGCCCAGATGAAGTCGGTGAGGTAGTCACTGGACTATGACACTGCAGGCATTCTTCTCCAATGCAGCTGTACAAGCAAATCAGAGAGGTAAGTGTGCATGAAATGAAACACCACCCATTTGCAACAATCCTAAGTAACACAGAAGTCAAGATGAGCCTGCAAAGCAGAGCAATGCAGCGTGGCTAGTGACTTTGGTTTCTTAGCAGGCTGGTGCCTACACGGAGAAGACTGGGAGTGCCAGAGGGAAAGACCCAGTTGCCCCAGAAAGGAGAATGTTGTGAAGTTATGTCAAGATGGACAGAGCCTTGAGAAAAATCTCCTCCCTCCGTGGGACTTGTGTCTGCTGTCTCTCCTACTCAATGGAGGGGCATACAGAGGAAAAAAAGCTCACCTGTTGCAAGGCTTGCACACATTACTAAGTGTCAGGAAGAATCGAGGCTTACACCTGCAAATTGTGTCTCTGTTCTTTGAACCTGCAAAGAAAAGAAGAAACAGTAGCCATAATCTATACAGAGAAGGAAACAAAAGGAAAAAAATCCACTCCAAAATGGGTGGGAGATTATCCCCTCTTTGAGTCTGGAGAACTGCTACTGAAGAAGCGAAAGAGGATTCAGTCTATGTTTAGGACAGGGTTGGGGGAGAATAAAAATAATAAGAAGTAAGGGTACTACTGTCCTGGTAGATCAGGGACCTCTGTAGAGGCTCTGAAAGGGATTAAAATTACAGTGCAGCTGAAATTGGTCTAATGGATAATGACAGTTCCAGCACAAAAGCAGGGAAAGTCACTCGAGTTCAAGTGTGACAGGAAGGGGAAATCACATTAGTCAGGCAAAGATGAGGGAGAAGTAGTCCCTGAGCAGCTGGGACTGGTGAGGAAGTCAGTTCAGGGCAGGGAGAATCACTTCAAGCCATGGGACACACATCCACTCATGCGATCTGGTATGCTGTGAGTGGAAGGGGTAAGAAATGAAAGAGCTACTGCTTCTAAGCAAGTTACAGTGTGGAGACTGAGTAAAACAGGTGTAGGGAGCAGCAGACAAGAGTAGTGATGGAAGTGATAAAGTTGCATAAGGGGGGGGAAAAAGGTACTAGAACAAGCAGCACGCATTCTGGTGGCAAGCGAGGGACAGGAGTAAAACAGTTCTACCTCAGCCAAGAGGGAAGGAAATTGCTCAAGGACAGCACATGATGATGACCCTTGAGGATAGGTGTAAGCATGGAAACTGTGACAGAGGAAGATTACCGAGCAGCACAGGGAACACATTCACCAGTGAGACCGCAAACCTCACACTAGGCAGGGTAAGAGACAGGAAAGGGAGGGGGAGAAGCAGAATTTGCAGAAAAGAGGGGATAGCTTTAGAACAACAAAATAAGGAGCATTTAAGGGACATGAACAGATTTAGACTACAGCACAAAGTGGAGGGCAGCAAGCCGCATTGTCTTGATTCCTGACTGGAGATGAGGCAGCCTGGGACAGCTAAAATGGGTACTTCTTCCAGACACCTGCACCATCCCCAGGTCACACCCAATGCCGCTGGGAACTGTTCAGCATTACCTGAGCAGCTCTTGACTTTAAAACACTACACAGAACGCTGTGGTGTTCAGCAACTGATTGACAAGCAGTTCAGCTGGGCACTGGGACCAGCGATATTTTCAGCCATTGTACTCAAAGTGCTTCCAGCAGTTGGTGTGGGAAATGCAGTGAGCATCAGGAGAAATATCCACACAAAGACAAAAAAGGAAGGTAAGGGTGAAATCTGCTCTAGAGCATAAAGACCTTGCTTCAGTACCTGCAAGGCAGAGGTACCAAAATTAAGTAGAAAGTATCTCCTCATAACAGCCAAAACCAAGAAACCATTCAAGGACAAAAGGAAAGTAGAAACTGTGACAGAAAACAGGGATTGATGAAAAGTCATGCAACAAATAGCAGTCTTTCTGGGGAAAGAAGGCAGGGAAAACCAAGAGTTGTCCCAAAACTACAATCACTTCAGGACAATCACTTCCTGTCAGAAAGTGAACAGAGGACTAGGGCTGTTAATGAATACCCTAGTGCGGTATGTCCGTACTGGAGCCATATCCATGCCATACTCACAGTTGGCAATAATCCCATTGACACATGAGCTACAGTTCCTACACTGGAAGAGATCAGACAGGCCAATCTGATATTGATTCTTCCGACAGCCGCAAACAGTATCTTGCTTTGGGCTGCAGGGGGTCTCTACTATCTGCTGGAATTCTGAGGAAAGAAAGGAGAAGTGATTATTCCAGCCTCTTCCTTCACCTTCATCTGAGAGCACTGTTATGATGACAGGTGTTGTTATTCCCCTAATTTTCCCAGAAAAAGGCCAAAAAGGCCTGCAAACTGTGTCTCAGACTACAGTAATTCAGTAACCTTTATTCCTGCTGTCCCCAATCCCTTCCCATACACTGTCATTCTGCCTGTTCAATTGCTTACCATTCCAAGCTTCCTCGCTTACCTTGCTACCCCCTCCTGCCCCTACCCCACCTGCCACTACCACCCATTTTCCTCAGGTCCTATAGATAACTCACCTGTACGGCAATGTGTACATGGGAAGCATTTAGACATGGTGTTATCAACAGCTGTGAATGTGCCATTAGCACACGGAAGACAGACAGGTGCCTGGTCAGGCCGATCACAGTCTTTTGCCTTGTAGGTACCTGCAAGAAAATCATGTAACAGAGCTCTGACAGGAAGGCAAATGTGTTGTCTTAGGGAGGATGGGAGTCACTGATTCCTCAGAGAAACCCTGGAGTTGATGGTGTAAGAACCATGTATGCTTCCTCTCACCAGTGCGAATGACACTGACAGCCCAAAAAGAAAAGACAAGGAATAAGAATTTACCTGGGTAGGGATAGGTACCAAGGAAAGGGAGCACTCATATAGCTGTAGGACAGAGACAGTTTGACAGTGCAGCACAGGGAAATGCCTCTAAGGTAAAGGTCACTACTAATGTACTTATTTTACATACCTGCATGGCACCTCATGCAACAGTGGGTCTCTCTGGGATGTAGGTATTGTCCTAGTTGACACTGCACCTGCCTCTTTTCTTTCCTCAAGGGGCTAGAGGGGTCTCTTCCATGCAAAGCTACCCGATGGGCTTGCAGTGTATATGGCACTGGAGTAATTTCTACAGATTCCTTTGTCAACACGCAGACAAATGTTAGGATAAACTGTAAATACAGAGGGAGAAGGAGAGGGAGAGAAACAAGGTGAGAAAACATATCCCCTTGTAAACTGCAAAGCTGACTTCAGCACTTACAATTAAATCTTATTATAACAGTGAATTCAATAGACTTGTCCAATCCTGGTGTCAGGACCCTCCACTGACAAAAGTGTGGGGGTAGATCATTTACCAAAACAAACCAACAACAAACCCATGCCTGTCATCTGTGTTATTAATATGCCATACGATGGTCTCTATGACAAACTAGTTTTATATAAAGCAAATGTTTTTCATGATGTGCAATTTATAGATGGAATGCCTTGAAAATGCTGCAGCTTGCAAGAAAGTTACTCAAGAGCAAAGGAATGTTTTCATTAAGGAATGCAGTAAGACTGCCCATCTAGAAACACTTCCAGAGAGAAGAATGCATCCACTACTTGCAGTTCTACTGAACAAATAAACCAGACAGGAAATCTGGAATAAGAAGGCAGAGGAGGATTTCACTCCATGCGAAGTATAGAAAAGCTTCCAAAACTACTCCTGAGCAAGCCAGCCCTAGAAACATGGGAAAGTTAGGTTTTCAACTTCTCTGTCAAACATACATTCTTCCTTTTAAGCTGCAGCTGTTAACATTCGGTCTGAACAGTCTGACACAAAAATGTGCATTTTCTTTTTTTTTAAACTCCTTTAAGATTTACTTGTTTGGGTTTTTTTTCATTTTTAAGATCAGTGTTGTCAAGAATTTTAAGAGAAATATTAAGATTGGCATGACTGCTGTATGACAGGAAGAGTGTGTACACACACACACAAAAAGGAACAGCAGAACAAAGGTTAAAAGAACAGCCTGTATGATAATGAAGGACACCAATGCTTGGGTATTGTTTTCAGGACACTATTCCCAGCAGTGAAATTGAGAAATGTACTGTTTATGTCATAGCCAGAAGGTCTACACTCTGGTAAGACCACAGCATAGATGACTCATAGCAAAAGACCCCAACATGGTATATCACCCCAACACTGGTATATCACCAACATGATTCCTTTGCCTGTTGGCCCAACAGAAAAACAGACCCTAGGCATGTATTTCAAACATGCATTCAGACAAGGAAAAAAACATAAAATAACAAAAAGGTTAAAAAAATATATTAAAAAACAAACCCAGGAAACAACTTGGCCCATGATGTGTGGAGCCTGAAGTCAGCAAGTTTCTACGGCAAAGGCCCATCCCATACCAGCCCATGGCTCCCAAAGAGAATGATGGACTTGTCCAAAACCTAGTTTGGAGTGCTACGAAGAACACCAGCAGCATGACAAAGACTTGACAGGGAGTGTCCCTTCTCATCTGTGTTGCACGCAGTGATTCTGGCCACGCCATCTGCACGTACATGTGTTAGTGCATCTGAGTATGTCGTGGAGAGTGTGTGCCAATGTAGTCTATGCATCAGATCGCATGAATGCATGAAAATCAACTCTTTTTTTTTTGCAAAAAAATACCACCCAATCCATACAATCTCACACTGAGTTTTACTACAGTAACTTCCCTACATTGGCATGTTTTCCCAGCTTGCTTTTTTGAAAGTGGTAAGGTGCCTAGCTGTACAGGCACAGCTTCAGAGTTCCGTTTCTTCTTGCTTTTTCAGCTAGGAGAGTTATAGCAAAAGCAAAGTAAACCAATAAGGGTAAACCACAATGCTGATACTAATTTTGTGGTTGCAAGCTTAAGAAAAGATGTGCAAAATCAGATGGCTATGACAGCCCTATGCTGTCCTGTTTCTCTCTCAAAATTAAAGCATTGGGAGAGAAAGGTACATACATGAAAGCAACTTAAAACCTCAGAAGGATAGGACTTTGCAACTCTTGACAAAGCCAAAACCCCATTTTTCAGACAGTTCTGTCATACAAAGACATATTCAATAGACCAGAGGCTAAAATGGTGAACAGGAAAAGGAGAAGCAAATATTTAAATAGCTATTGTTTCAGATTTCATTAGCTGACCACAAGATAAATGCGAGCATTCCAACAACTCAGTAAGAAATAAAACTCGTTTTAGAAGCTGATAGTCCTACAAGACTGATTGCTTGCAGGAAAACGGGTAAAAGATCATTCACGCAGATGGTCTGACTGCAACAATTTAAAAAATTCTCATTCTCTAGCCAACGATTAATCCCCTGACGTGGAAATATATACAGCTGGCCAGTAAGTCAGACAAGTCAGCAATAGAAACAACGCAGGAAAGCATCAAAGATCAAGGTAAAAATGCAGAGAAAATTGGTCAGATATACCTTCAAAAATGAAAGAAAACAAGAAAGGTGTTTTCAATTTTTCAGATTAAGTGAAAGTGTGTATATAAGTGTAATCAAACCAGAGTTAACACATTATTACTGATCAAAATCTGAAGAACAGAGAGTCACAGACCACAAGTGACTCACAAACCAGTGACTCGGCCTTCTAGAAAAATCATTCACATGGCAGAAAAAAAAACACCATCATCTTAAGCAGGTCCCCAAGCCATTCATCAGTATACTGATTTATACCAATGACAGGCTTTATAAACTTCAGGAAATACATGAACATCTGGTCCAACTGCCTGACCACCTCAGGGATAACCAAAAGGTAAAAGCATGTTATTAAGGGCATTGCCCAAATGCCTCTTATACATGGAGCACCAACCACCTCCCTAGAAAGTCTATTCCAGTGTTTGACCACCCTCAAGCATTTCTCTCAAGAAATGCTTCCTAATGTCCAGTCTGAACTTGCCCTGTCACAATTTTGAACCATTCCCATATGTCCTATCACTGGACCCCAGGCAGAAGAGCTCGGCACCTCCCTCTCCACTCCCTCTCCTCAGGAAGCTGCAGACAGCAATGAGGTTGCCCCTCAGTCTCCTTTTCTCCAAACTAGACAAGTCCAAAGTCCTCAACCATTCCTCATAGGACATTGCTTCCAGACCTTTCACCAGCTTTGTTGCCCTCCTCTGGACCTTCACACCCTTCTTAAACTGTGGGGCCCAGACCTGCACACAGCACTCCAGGTGAGGCCACGGCAATGCTGAACACAGTGGGACAATCACCTCTTTGGACCAGCTG
This sequence comes from Rynchops niger, assembly GCA_013400035.1. NCBI lineage: Eukaryota > Metazoa > Chordata > Aves > Charadriiformes > Laridae > Rynchops > Rynchops niger. Next base: position 39,052 of record VXBH01003596.1, read on the forward strand.
GTGATGCTGTGTTTGATGCACCCCAGGATGCAGGTTGCCCTCCTGGCTGCCAGAGCACACGGCTGGCTCTTGTCGAGTCTGCTTCCCCCCAGCACCCCCAGATCCCTGTCTGCAGGGCTGCTCTACAGCCACTCCTCACCCAATTTCGACTTGTGCCCAGTGTTACTCTGTCCTAGGTGCAGAATTGCATTTGGACTTGTTAAATTTCATCCCATTAATCATTGCCCACTGAAAGGCCTCCTGTCCCTCAAGAGAGACAACAGCACCTCCCAGTTTGGTATTATCAGCAAACTTGCTAATGGTGCATTCAACTCCTGCATCCAGATCATTCATGAATATATTGAACAGAATTGGCCCTAGAATTAAGCCCTGAGGAGCACTGCTGGTGACTAGTCACCAGCCAGATTTAGCCCCATTTACCAAGCACTGAAGCCTCAAGTCATTGGTAACAGCTCACCAAAGCAAAGTTTAGAGGTCTTCTACAACTGAAATAAGGTGATTTTTCATCATTAGATTTAGAACGTGCTCTGATTCCACTCACCAGGAGAAAGAACGAGTACCTACTAACCAATGCTGCCACAGAAAATTGGACAGCATATATTACCTAAGCTAACCGATAATTCAAACCACCAAACCACACCATGCACACCGGTGATTCACATTTTTAGTGAGTGGGGACTGCCCAGGAAAAAAAAAAAAAGAGTCAGCAGAAACTATAGGTTTTACTTCTGAAACTGCTGCAGAAATAAACAAAATATGGCAGATGAAAACCCGAATGCTGAAACTATAGGTTTTACTTCTGAAACTGCTGCAGAAATAAACAAAATATGGCAGATGAAAACCAGAATGCTGCTTCCTTAGATCATTCCACCCCTCTGGATGACAGCTATGTGCCCTGCACACATGTAACCCTAGGTCCTTCTCATATCTCATGCCAGTACTTACTGCCTGACAGCTACAGTGAAAAAAAAAAACACTATACAAGCCCAAAAGCTCTTCCGTGAAAAATTTTGGCAACTGAGACAGGAGTTAGGAGCCCCTGTGCCACCTTCAACCTCAAATATTCTTGAATTACTGCCACCGCTACAAGTAGCACCCTTGCTCCTGCTTCTGCCTCACCCGATCATGCACAGAGAACTGCAAGTGAGGTGACATCTCTGATGAGTAAGCCAAAGAAAGAAAGAAACAGCAAAGATAAAAGTGAAGAACGCAGCAAGACGCAAGAAAGATGGGGGGAGGGGGGCTAGAAATAAGAAGGGACATTTGAGAGCACTGTTCTCAGGCCAAGGGCAAAGAAGACACAGTATCTAAAGCAGAGGGACAGCGCAGGGAAGTGCAGCGTATCAGGACTACTGTATTATCGCCTGCCAATGTCAAAAAGGCTAGGAAATACCAAATCACGCAGCATGGATGCCACAGCTCCGTATCATGTGCTCTGCCCTCCCTGGGAGCAGCCATGGCCCTGCTGCTGCCTGCAGGGCTCCTTGTCCTCAGGGAGAAGGGTGGAGGAGGAAGCAGGTATAGTGACACACAGGTATGTGTGTCCCACAGTACCATGGGAAAAAGTACAGACAGGGTTGTGCTGGGAGCCAGTGGATGCCTACAGGTGTCCGGAGTGAACAAGGCCAGACACAGAAACCAAACTGAGTGGGAAGGGAGGGATTACACAGGTGGGAAGAGACTCCTGCCCCCACATGCAACACCTTGAGACTCCACGCCTGTTCATGGCAACTAATAGAAATGCAATACTTGCTGGAGCAGAAGCTTGGGTATTAGTATTCCAAACAATTCAAATATTATTGCCCATCACTAGGCTAATTTTAAAATAGATACAAGTTAATAATTTCCAGAGTTTAAATCTCCTTAATACAAAAGCATAAAGCCGAAAATTTCAGAATAAAACAATTCTATAAATCCAGATGTGCTGTTAAAATCCAGAGACTAGGAGGCTTACTCCTTTTGTTTTTTCTTTGTACACACCTAACATACTCATCATGTAATAAAGTGTTTCCCCACCAACAACTTATTCAACTGCTTCTCCCAAAAAAGACTTATATTTGCAAATTCCATTTTTAAACTAAAGAACTACCTGGAAAAAAAAAGCATTACAAGTCATTAGAATTTCTCAAATATTTCTTAATAGAAACTTCCCTTTGCTTAAGAGTTTAGCATGACACACACCAATGCATAAGTAATCTACATATCAGTCATCTGTAAGCATTTTGAATGAGTCATAAAAAATTAGCCAGCTTGGAAGTTCGGAAGAAAACAGAGAACCTCCTTAGAGTAACAGGCTGCCAAAGAAATCAGGGTACAAGATTATCCTTTTGTTCTTTGACTGCTTCTGACATTTCCAAAAGCGCTTCAAAGTTTGCATTTTTTTAGTTTGCTATACAAAGATGCATGGGAAACCAGAACTTCTGCTTTACATATTGAAAAATGTGTATTAAAGCAAAATTTACAGGAAGCTTTTCTCACTGCTCACTAAAACCTGGAAAGGTCAAAAGAAGGATACAAGAGCTATTACTATAAATAATCCTCCATTTTATGAAGATACGATGGAAGAAATGCTGTATTTTAGGCCTTGTCTAAAACCAGAATACCGGTAATAGCTTCCACACAATGAAGAAAGGTCTTAGAAATCTTAATTTAAACAAAAAAAAAAACAAAACAAAACTGTAATTTATCTATAAAGATCATGAACTTCACATCCTAAAATGTGTGTATTTTTAGGTTTTATTTCATATTAGCAGAGATAAAGAGAAGAGTGAAAAGTCAGGTGATCACAACCATAAGAAAATAAACGTTTTAATTTTTCCTTAAAGGACACAGTGGTGAACGCTACGTCAGAGACCCAACATTCCGAGTCACAGACAGGTGGCACCCCAGTAGTTTGCCTGCCTGTGTTCAGGGCTGGCTTTGACAGCAGAGATGTATAGCCCTGCATCAGATTGCCATCGGAGCAAGAGCTGCAGGAAGGCTCCGCAGGGGCATCCCCTTTCCGTCCCGACGTGATTTTCATCTGGGCACAAGCTCTTGGCCCCTGCCCACGCTGTGCCATCCTCATGCCCCTTTTCAGTGATTCACCAAGTGAATTTTTTAAGAGTCAGATAACTGTCATATGCTGAGTCCTATTCATCGGAACTAATATACTCCCAGTTGTTTTAATAGAGAAATGTAGCAACATTGCTTTGAGATGTGCTTTCTACTGCCAGGTTCCCAAGACTGCAATAGAAAGGCCCGTGTCACCAAGGGTTCAAAGCAAGCACTTGGTTATCCAGGGATTAGGCCAAGATTATGGAAGAGAATACCATACATCTGTCCCAAATAAAAGCAAATTCCCCTTTGTGATGACTAAAGACAATGAATAAGAAGGAGCTAAATAACAAAACTGGTTTTACACCAAATGACACTGCTAATGCAGAAAATGGATTACTTAAGAAAAAGTAAGGGAAAGGCATCCAAACTGACAAAACTGATTACTTGTGAGAACTTGAATTACCACATAATTGAAATTGGCACAGACACAGATAGCAACATGTTCCATTTGGCTAGAAGTGGATAGTCATCAAAACCAGAAATTAGAATTAGATTAATAAGCAGATAAAAAGTGGAATGAACCTAGCTGGACAAAGCAATTAGAAATGCAATCAAATGCTCTGAATTGTTAGGAAAAGATTTGAGGAGAGAACAGAAGTGTTGTTATGACAGTGTATAAATCCATAAGATTTGAATACAGACTGTAGTTCCAGTCCCCAATCCTGAGAACATAAATTAACCCAGATACGATACAGAGAAAGGTAACAAGGATGATCAGTGGTACAGAATGGCTGCCATAAGGGAAACGATTAAAAATATTGGTCTGTAAACAAGACAACTGAGCAGAAGATACTGAAGTCATGAACGCCATGGAGAACGTGAACTGGGATAGCTCTTATCTGTCTCTTCCAATGCAAGTACTAGGAGGCATCATATAAAACAAGCAGGAGACAGGTTCACAATAAATACAGGGAGGTACTTTTTTTAGCCAACACATAGCTGAGCTGTGGGACTCCCTGCCAGAGTGCTGGGGGTGCCAGAAACACGCCTGGCTTCCAAAAGCAATCAGCACACCCCTCAGCAGAAGAAAAACACACTCAGGGGTCCGAAATATGAAGACACCATCTCAGTTTGGGAATTCACAGAGTCACAGATCATTGGAAGCCAGGAAAGTATTTTTGATTGTATGCTTGCCCTGCACTGAAACCCTTGGTAGACTGTTGGAAGTAGGATGGTAGACCCAACAGTTCTTGCAAATGCACATGGTAGCTTGGGCTTTCCTTTTTTATATAATGAAGCTTCTAACTTCAAAACTGCAGTTCCTCCCTTTACCTTCAAAAGGAATCAATGCCAGAAGCACCCTTGGGGCTATTTTGTCTTTCTTCTTCATAAAACTGAACTGCCTTTAATAAATTAAACTGCCTTTTTTTTTTTTTTTTTAATGAGACAGAACATACACTGGCCTCACTGAAGACAGATGCCATTTTTTCCACTGTGAAAGTTAGGAATGCAAGGGGAAAACACAAAGGACCTGGAAATGAGGTTAAGGACACACAAAAAGAGAAAATGCATGGAATCAAGCTACAGGAAATTTTGAAGAATCAGAGGAAGCATAAAAGAATCAGAAAACTAGAAGGGGGCATCAAGGGAGTAAGAAAGGCTACGAGGGCAAACATAGGATGCATGGAAAGTGAATGGAAGATGGAAGGGCATGCAAGAGGGTGAGAATTGTAACACTGAAAAAATAAAAAGATTTTATGGAAAAAAAAACATCTGTAATGAGCAAGTGTGGTGTTATTGAGAACTTGAAATGACATGTAAATAGAGGGGGAAATTTCCTCAGAAAAAGAAATCCCACTGAAGGACACTCTTCCTCCAGCATATTATTTAAGTGAAGACAATATAATAAATTTGGAGAATACAGTGATTTTTTGTACATTTTATTGCCAATAGTATCAGTAATACCACATATAGCATCTAAATTACAGCTAAATATGTGCGCTTGTCAGAAATACACTTTTGCAGGTTTGCTAACTGCTTTGAAATCTGTATGTAAGTCGTCTCAACAGTTGATGGATCCCACCTAGGTCCTGAGATGGTAAGTGATCCACAGTTAAGAGTTGAGGTGTGGAGGGCTCCTGCTCCGCAGTTTTGGTTGTATGCTCTTGCCCACGCTAGCTGTAACCCTATCCAAAACCTTCCAAGTGCAAAAGAAGAAAACTTCTGGAAGAAGATAACTGAGTAGGGGCAGTCACAACTTTTTGACAACAAATCAACAACTAATGCAACGTTACAAGTCTAGTGCAGTCAGGTGTAAGCATTTGTTACGAGGATGCTCAGATATTTAGGGATAAACAGTTTGACCTTTTAACTTCTATACCAGAATTTATAGCCGTGTCATGAGGCTAAGTGACATCACCTCCGTCGCCACAGCTTTATCTACACCGGCGGCAGGCGCGGAGCAGAGCCCTACCCGGGCAGCTTCGTGCCCCCGCCAGGCCTCGGCGCCGCCATCGCGCCGCGGGCTCCAGGAAATCCTCCGCCATTCCTGTAAATCCAGCCGCCTTTTCCCTGACTCAGGAATAAATCCCGGAAACGGCGCTGGCAAACCCAGCGCCCAATGGGGAGCGAAGGAAGGAAGGAGGGAGGGAGGGAGATGGGGAGGGAGCACCGCCGACCTCGCCGCACCTCCCTTCAGCAGCCCCGCAGCGCCGCTGCCCGGTTACCCCGCAGGCGGCCAGGGCACGGCGGGCCAGGGGCGGCTCCGCTTCCCGACCGCCGGTCGCCGCTCCTGTCGGCCCGGTACCGGCCTCCCCCCTCCAACATCACCGCCCTCCGCAGGAGGAAATGGCTTCCCGGGCGCTGCCCGCTACCCGCCCCGTCAGGGAAGCCAAAGCCCCCGGAGCCATGGGGAGAGCCCTGCGGCGGCGAAGAGGGGCGAAGCAGCCCGAGCCAAAGAGGCCCGCGGCGGCGGGGGAGGGCGGCGGTGCGCGGACCGGTCCCGTCCCGTGTGGGGAGCGGCCCGAGTCCCCGCCGTGACTTACCGTCCCCAGCGAGCTGCAGCGCAGCGCCGGGCCGCGCATGGCTCCGCGGCCGGCTACGTCCCCATGGCAGGGTCCCCCGCGTCCAGAGGTAGGTGAGCCGCCCCAGCCCCTGCCCAGGCCCGGCCGGAGCAGCGCGGAGCGAAACTACCCCGGCTCCGGCTTCCTGCCGGCGGCAGAGGAGGGCAGCCGGCGGGTGGGAGGGAGGGAGGCGGCCCCGGCGCCGCGCCCCGCCCGGCCTCCGCACCCCGACGGATCTCCTTAAAAAACCGAGACGGGCGAGGTGAAGAGAGAACAACGGGCGGTGTACGGCGTGGCGAAAACTGCTAGAAAGCACACGGAAAAGGAGTCAAAGGAGGCTCGCTGTAATCTTTAAAACTTCCTGACGTGTGAGCGTTTTGCCTGCCCGCCGAACTTTTATGTTAAGTTTATGTGAAACTTAACCATGTAGTTGTAAGAAAATAACTCTCTGCATCTTACCTGCCTTGTCAGCACCTAAGTAATTTTAAAGGTATTTATCAGCCAAAATCTAGCATATTTAGAATATATCTACCCATCCTGTACATTTTCATTTAAAACATGTGTTTTCTTGTACACTCCAACCAACCAGTTGCATTGACTGTGCAAATATGAGTGAAGTGTATGTAACATTCTGCATGAGCTCTGCTTCATTTAATTTGTGCACTTAACAATAGCGTTTAAAAAAAAAAAATCTGCAGTAAGGAATGTGTGGCTAAATGATAAACAACTCCCCTTTGTTTGTTGCCCGTTAAGACCTTGCACTCGTGTTGTTTTAGAAATATTTCCTCTCTTGAGATAACACGCTGCATGTGTTAGTTACCTGGGTTAGGTTGTAGTTACTCCTTGCTTGCCAGAGGTGACAGGAACTGGCCATTCATTACTGCGAGCAGCAGGTATCAAGAATGGGAGGGACTGTGAATGGAGACGGCTGGAGCACCCCATCTTCCAGCGATCAGTCTGTGACTGGGAATGCTGCTCCCCCTCGTTTTCTGCAGTTATCTCAGTACTACAGCATTATATTGAGCTACTAGGTGTTGTTTTGGAACAACAGTTCCATTTCATGTCTGTAAGCACATGTACAATTCACTCTGTGCGCTGCCTGAAATGCTGCGACCAAAGCCCAACACCTCCACAGACGGTGTCTACTCCAGAGTCGCTTATCTGCTGTACAGAAGCCATCAATGGCGCACACACACAGGACCAAGTGACGAGGACCATGGAGCTACATAGCTCTCTTCTGCACTTCAGGCTTGGAACAGCTCTGACTTTACAGCAGCAGGTTCCAGGAGGGAAGGGAACAGGAGCTTAATCTGTCATCAGGCTGCATCCATCTCCAGGGACAGAGATGGGAAAGATTTAGCAAGTTTTTTCTAGTTTGTTTCCTTGCCTTGAACAAGAATAATACAAAGTTATCCCCTAAAGGAAAAAAATCTCATGCACGGATGAGTACATCATTCTGTGGAGGAGGATATCCCATTTTTAATGGATTGTTTCAGATTCATCACATACTGTCCTATGAGTGGATGCGGCACACCCTTCAACCTTCATGAAGCTTCAGCCTTCCAAAAAAAAAAAAAAAAAAAAAAAAAAGAAAAAGCATTTCTCTAGAATCTCACGAGCGCCAGAGAAATCCCCTGAGACCTTCACGTTTGACTCTTCCTGCAGCTCAGCTAGGGATGAGCGACCTCACAGCCCTGCCGCACAGCTGACATTAAAGTAAATGTCAAACGCACGGGCGCACATCCACTTCCCTGCTTTCGCCAGAACCGCCAAGCCCGCGCCACCCTCCCCTCCCTCCGGCCTGCCTGGCCTCCCGTGTTTCCCGAGGCCCCGTGGCTATGTGCCACCAGGGCGAGCCCTGCTCGCCACCCTCCCTGTCACACAGCAGGGCGTCTGTCAGCGCTTGACTCCCCGCCTGCCCGGGTTCCAGTTTCTCGCCGGCCCCTCTGCGAGAACGGAACGGCTCTCACCGCCCTCCACAAGACTTTTTACCTCAGGGGCGGCTGCCGTTGGCCCGCCCGCGCGCCGGCGCCGAGGGGCTGCAACCGCCCCCGCGCACCGCCCGCTGCCGGCGGCGATTGGCCGGAGGAGAAGGAGGGGGCGGGGCCCGGCGGCGCTCCCGGCGGGCCCCGCGCCGTTTCCCGCCGCCGCGTCGCTATGGCAACGCCGTGAGGCGGCCGGCCCGGCCTGGCGCCGTCATGGCGGAGCCCAGCGCGGCGGTGAGTGACCCGGGGGTGTGTGGCTCTGGGCCCTCCCCGCCGCACAGCGCTGAACCCCGTTTCTCTCTTTCTCTCTAGGAGCAGCGCTGGCTGCAGGCGGCTCGCGATTTCGCCCGCCGAGCGCTCCCGGCCCGCCAGGGGCCTGGCAGGCCGGAGCCGCCGCTGCTGGACGCGGTGCTGCGGTGCCTGCGCAGCGCGGGTGGCGGGGACCTGCCGCTCGCCTACAGGTGACCGCGGGCAGGAGAGAAGGGGAGGGGAGGCGAGAGGAGAGGCGGAGAGGGATGAGGGGGCCGGTGTGTATGTGTGTCCCTTTGGGCCTAGTGCGCGGCCTCCTCCCTTGCGCATGCGCGGTATCTTCCGGCAGAGACGCCCGTCCCGTTGCGTTCCACCGTGCAGCGCCCGGCCACAGTCACGGGCCGCTGGAGCGGAGCTAGCGGGGTCCTGCCGGGAGCTCAGCATGGCGGCTGTAGCAGCAACAGCAGCAGCAGCTGCCGCCGCCAAGCGAGCGCCGCTCGTTCATGTGCGAGATGCCTGCCCCGGATGCTGGGTGTGGGAGGGATGTTGTCGAAGACGGGTAACCGCATGCGTTTTCTTGGCTTCGATGCGCCCCCGATCGCTGTTGCGGTATGATTAAGCACCGTATCCGCCAGTCTGCGGTAGGTAGAGCGTGTAACCAAAGTAGGGCATCTCTCTGAGAGCGAGCTGCTGCACTGCACGGCATTTGCACGGCAGCTTCCCAGCTGGATCCTGCTAAGGAGGCTGTTCCTGGGCATGGCATCCGAGGCTGTTGGCCAGCTGAAGTCAGTCTCCAAGTGTGCGCTCTAACAAAGGTGGAATCTAGGATGGTGTGGTCCATCTTTTAGTTGATAAAAGGCTTTTGGGTGCTTATAATTGTGAAAAACACGCAACTTGCTGAGAGATGGATTGGAAGGTTCAGCTTGTCTGGATCTGTTTCTCTCTTGCTCCAATTTTTGGTGTGAGAATGTCCGTTAAAACCCCTGGCACAGCTGGTTTTGGGATGAAGGTCAACTGGAATTGATTAGGGACTTGCGGCCTTTAATTTTATACTAATAGTTTATAAATGTAAATGGTTGGTCTTTCACCCCAGATAAACTGATGTCATCTAAGCCACATTTTTTCTATAGACTATATTTTGCAATGTTATAACCAGCGTTTGGTTTATATTCAGGAGAATTCATAGAGAAGAGTTGAAAGTAGTTAATACTTCTTTTGTATGGCCAGTGGTCTGTTTGTGAGCAACACATTACATATACAGGTAGCCATCAAGCTCTGGAGCACAGAAGAGGGCCTGTTTAGTGCTCTATGTGTGATAACCAGGATCCAGTGCACTGCTGTAGTTTTGGTTTCTCCCAAGAAGCAGTCAGCACATACAACAAAAACACAAACAGCGCTGTGTTCTCCTTGTAGATCATAGATACCAGTGCTATTCCTGGTGCTGCTCTGTTTCCGAGGATGGAGCAGTTTGCTTATGTCTTTTTCATCTAATCCTCCCCTGTTCAGATTCCTGCTGAATACACAACATAAGTATCTGCATGAATTTATCTCATGTGATTACATTTTTTTTATATGAATACTATTTATAGCTGATTCAGACCCATCACTCATCTAGACTGGTTTCTGGCTTTGAACCTTTGATACCTAGCTAATGAAGTGAAACTCTTCAAATTCATACTCTCTGAATTTGATTATGTCCTGCTACTAAGCAAGTGGGTGTTGTGAACAGAGCTCTAGTTTCACAACCTAAAATTGTCAGTGAACCTTATTGGAAACAAGTACCAAAATCGCTGGCTGGAGACCAGTTTGTATTCGCTCATTCGGTGTTGATGTTAGCATGGACAGAGGACGTTCCTTAATTCTGTAGCATAGAGAGCCAGGATGTAAACAACAATGATGAATGCTGCCATGATCATATAAACACTGGAAAGGCTTAGAATCTACTGAGGATGCTGCCTTGTTCTCCCATATTCAGTGCCGTGGTCAGTCTAAGCATGATAGATGCTAAACTGCAAACGGCTTCACAAGTGGTTGTTTTGATGTTGCATCTCCTTCTCCCTCTCTCCCCAGAGCCAGGAGAGTTAGGTGGAAATATTGAGGGATAGCTTGGCTGTGTTACTGTAAGTGAAGGCCCAGTTCAAGATTACTAGCTTGCTGTCTCTCAAATTTGTATTGTGTGAGCTATCCACATGAGAGAATTTGTTCCAGAACTGTCATGATCTTCATCTAGAAGTTGTTCAGCCTTGCTTTTACTACAGTTCAGCACTTTTTAGTGCTGGTTGATGAAATAAGTGTGTATTTGAACCTGTGTTTGTTACTGACATGTAAAACTGTGTTGCTCAGTTGTTGAGGTTTTCTCACAGAGCCTCCCATTCAAGCTAAAAGTCACAGAATGGTTAGAGTTGGAAGGGACCTTAAAGATCATCTAGTTCCAACCCCCCTGCCATGGGCAGGGACACCTCCCACGAGACCAGGTTGCTCAGAGCCTCATCCAGCCTGGCCTTGAACACTTCCAGGGATGGGGCATCCACAGCTTCTCTGGGCAACCTGTTCCAGTGCCTCACCACTCTAACAGTAAAGAATTTCTTTCTAATATCTAATCTAAATCTCCCCTCTTTCCATTTAAAACCATTACACCTCATCCTATTACTACACTCCCTGATAAAAAGTCTCTCCCCATCTTTCCTGTAGGCTCTTTTTAGGTACTGAAAGACCACCATAAGGTCTCCCCGGAGCCTTCTCTTCTCCAGGCTGAACAACCCCAACTCTCTCAGCCTGTCTTCATAGGAGAGATGCTCCAGCCCTGTGATCATCTTCATGACCCTCCTCTGAACCCACTCCAACGGGTCCATGTCCTTCTTACGTTGGGGGCCCCAGAGCTGGATGCAGAAGGGTCTCACAAGAGCAGAGTAAATGTCTGAACTAGTAGCTGTGCTCCCTCTCACCTCCCCCAACATGTACTGTTCCATTTTATCAACTCTCAGTTATTTATATTTTTTTTCCCAAGTGTCCCACATGCCTGCTCAGGTGACCGCAGTAGCAAAGGGTGTCTGTTTTCAGAGAGGGTGCTCAAGCAGAACATGTTGCCTGAGCTGAGAGAGATCCTTGATAAATGCCAGTGAATTAGTTGATTCTTGCCATGTGGTAACATCAGACCACACCAACAGCTAAGGCTCTTCTGATTTAGCCAAGCTTTATCCACTGCAGTGATCACTGCAATTCCCAAACTTTGCATACTGAGTTTTTTCTATAGTCTTGCTTTGCTTTTCTTTCCAGTTTCATCTCCATTGCTGACCTACAACATCAGCAGTGCATGCCATGCTGCAGCCATCTGACCTGGAGCACTAATGAATTTAAAGAATGGACTCATCAAGGACAAGGTGTTTTACCCATGCAGAGCGCTTTGCCAAGGGCTTATCTGATCTTGGTTGGCTATTTAACAGATGGAAGGCAAGAGGACAAAGAGAAGTTGGTAGATGGTTGCCTGTACTTGAAAGACAATACTGGGATAATTCCATGTGAGGTATGTCCTCAGTCTGAGGGATTCTGTGTTTATTTCCACTTCGGGAGCAACATCGTAGACCACCAGGGGCTTCAGAAGGTCTGCCGAAGTCTGTAGTGAGGGAAATGACGCATGTATGTAACAGGCAGGAAAACAGCAAGCTCAGATCCCAGGAAGAGAATAGAACATGTAAAATTTGTCATTGCTAGGAGAGCAAACACTGAATGTGCTGGCCTGGAAAATGAGGCAGCCTAATGTACAGTTCTGTTAAATTCTCAACAGTATGAGGTGCCCTGGGAGATCTGGAGGTCATAGCAGTATTTGTTGAACTCCAACTAGTGGAGCAGAAATAACTTTCTGGAGAGTTGTACTGGGTGTTCAGTGATGCATTGATGACATACTTTCAGGAGATAATAGCTTGTGCGACAGTGGTACTGAATTAAAAGCCTTCTGAAGGTCATAGCAAGGAGAGCCTAGATAAAAGGTAATCCCTGGAGTGTGTGGTGAAGAAGCACCGAGGTTGAGGTTCCCAAGGAGGTGAAGACTAGGGAAAAGTTATACAGGTATGAACTTCTAACTGAAAACACAGGGGAAAAGAAGGCAGGTGAGAATTTTAGAAAAATCGTCTGAAAATAACTAAGTGTTGCAGTGAATTAATTATCACCTTGCTGGGAGGGTGTGACTATAGCCCAGGAAATGCTAGCTGTAGAGCTCAGCAAATCTGTTCCAGATTTGCATCTGGAAGGACAGAAGCTCTCCATGCAAGATAGGAGAGTGGGCAGAAAACACAGCTCTCATTTCGTAATGAAGCCCAGCAGTAGAACAAGAGTTTGTGATGTGCATACAAAGGTAAATTAGTCATGAACATTGCAAGTAACACTGGGAAAACATACTGTAGCTCATCTCAAGCTTTTATCTCTATCTTTTGTCTTAGCTCCTGCATTTTGAACTTGAGTGGCTGGAGTCACTGTTCCTCTTCCCAAGCTGGTCATATATACCACAGACAGACCAGAGCGCAGCAGGGTACGTGGAAATCCTGGTGGATCCAGTGCCAGTAAATCTCCCAGAGGAAGTACCTGACAGCATTCCAGTCACCTACCGAGCATCAGCCGAGCCACTGCTTACCTCCAGGTAAACACCTAGCGTGCTCAACTCTGTCGTAGCTCTGTTGCTGTGGTTTCTCAGGTACCACGAAGAGAGCTTGGCTTAGGAAGAGTCAAATTCTCTTTCTGCCATAGGTGAAGGCATAACGGTGGGTGGTGGAAGTAAGAGTTATACAATAAAGCCACTTTTGATTAATCATCTGTTTTCTAGGACTTTACTGGAAGTTTTAATTCTGTATTTCGACAAAATGAGACAAATTTTAATTATTTCTGGATATATTTTGATATTACACAAAGGACATGAGGATAAAGGGATGATTCAGCTTTCATGGAGGCTAAAATTCACTCTTGATTACCACAACTTTTTTTTTTTTTTTTGAACCTACAGTGAACCAAAAGTATTATTGAAAGTAATTCTAAATTCTAACGTGAAATTAATGTACAGCACTGATCAAGTTCTGAAGGGGGCCTACAAGGAAGCTGGAGAGGGACTTTTTACAAGGACATGTAGCAATAGTACGAGGCGTATTGGCTTCAAATTGGAAGAGGGTAGATTTAGATTAGATATCAGGAAGAAATTCTTTACTGTGAGGGTGGTGAGGCACTGGAACAGGTTGCCCGGGGAAGCTGTGGATGCCCCATCCCTGGAAGTGTTCAAGGCCAGGCTGGGTGGAGCTTTGAGCAACCTGGTCTAGTGGGAGGTGTCACTGCCCATGGCAGGGGGGTTGGGGGGTTGGAACTCGATAATCTTTAGGGTCCCTTCCAGCCCAAACCTTTCTCTGATTCTATGATTCTTATCAGATTGCTGAGATAAAGGTGCCAGCTAAATGTCTGCTGATAAGAGTAACTGTTGTCCTTGGTGGAAATAATATTTACAGTAGGTGAAAATGTAGCTGATGGAATTGCAAATCTTACTGAAATGGATCATTTCAAGTTGTGCTAGACTGTGTTTTATCTTCTTGAGTAGAGAATTCTTGACGTAATTTAGTAACAATTAAATGTGACTAGTCAGGCTGCTTTAGTTTCTTTTTAGTTTTCTTTTGTTTTAATTGAGTTTATCTGCTTGTGAGAAAGTTTAAGCTTAAAGTGTTTTATCTCAACAGACCTTTCTAAAGAAGACAACTATTTCTATATTTAATGTACACTCTCAGGCTTTTAACATAAAGCTCCTCTGCTATTCCCTGATACCTGATCAATTTTCTATGTTCTTTCTTTAAAAATTTTACCAATAAAGTGCTGGTACTTGTGCGTGTGGATGTCCTGGTATTTCTTTTAAAAAAAGTCATAAAGTTAGATAATTGTTTATATGTTTTAGAATCAAAAATGTGTTTGTTTAGAGTAAGTGGGATGGTTATATTCAAGTCTAGTAGGAGTTGAAATGAAAATGACAGATGAAATTACATTTGTTTATTTGAAATGAATTTTTTTTTTTCACTTTTTGAAATGAAAGTTTGAAATGACAAACAAAAATGACTGAAGAAATGTCACCTCTCTCTCCTCTCATCTGCTTTCAGTTTTGCTGCTCTTTCACCCTGTGCCAAGTTTGTTAGGAAGACTCCATTGTTGCTCTCAGGCCTCTTTTGTTTATAGGCTTGGAGCTTCTACAGTGTCACTTTCCATGGATCTACAAAGCAAATTCTGTTTTCTGATGAAGAATTTCTTGTGACTCTTTTTCTTCCTTTTGACCTGTAATTAGCTTCTTGTTTGTGGTAAAGCTTTTTATAATCTGGCTGTTGTCATGGAACACGTGAATTTGTTCAACACAAGGCTGCTGTCTTCAAATATTAAGGTTTTTTAAAATATCAAAGGGATTTAGTATATAAAAGTTAAAGTAAGAATTTTGTAGCCAAATATTGTTTTGAAAACTTCTCTGAGAGACGGTCCATATTACCTTGTTGGATCCTTTATTTCCAGAGAGTACATGCTGTATATTTGTTTATTTTGCTTTTCAGATATTTTTGAGTTATTTCATCTCCGATTCCCTTTGCCTCCTCAATTCTCCTCTAGGATTCCATGTAAGAAAAGATCAAAGCTCACTGTGGGGGGTGAATTGGCTAGACTTGGGCCTCTCCTTTGTATTCACCAGAAGACGTTCTTCTTTCTGTTTCTGAAATGCTTCACCTCAGCTGTTTGGGTCCCTGTGCTGGTGCAGGTAAGTCCTTGGAATTTTGCTCATAAATTGACTGTCTGTATCTGTGTATGTGCTAGTTGATTAATTTGTTGAAGCTTGCCCTTGGCTTCCCAGTTTGATTTATTCTTCCTTTTACTAGTGTTTCTCTGATTTTTGTTTGTTTGTTGTATTTATTTTTATTTATTCCATGCAGCCTACAATAGTCCTTGTGTGTAAGAAGTCTAGTTCTATGCCCTGCAGAAATACAGCCCTCCTCCCTCATGCAGTTGCAGTGTCCTCACACGTCTTGCAGATATAACCCTTTTGCTAAGAGTGTGAGGCAATCCTCTTGAAGGAGAAGTTTTTTTGGGTGGGGTTATCGGGCTTAGGAAGAACTTCTTCCAGTGCAGCAGATGCTGATGTCACTTTTGGTTTCTCTGCTCTAGAAGCCCAACCAGATGGCATGGCATCATGTCCTCCATTTGGGTCACAGGTACACAATAACAGGCCTGAGTGTGTCCAGCCTGAAGAAATCTGGACAAAGGATGTTTGTCACTGGTGTTTCTTCCTGCCTTCTGCCCTACTGCGCAGAGCAGGTGAGGGAGCAGCCACTGGACAGTGCTTGGCAAGGAGAGTCCACTCAGTCGTCTTCCTTTGGGACTCCTGAGCAGCTCAGTAATTCCTTGGAGCTGGGAGTTGAAGACGAGAGGCCAGGATCAACCAAAGAGTCCAAGATCATCTCATATGTGGTAAGGATTTATAGGGTTCGCCTTCACCCACTTGTGCTCTAGGGTTTCAGCTGCTGGCCTGCAACGTCTTATTTGCATCATTAATTTATTTCCCTATTGCTCAGGCCTTTGTGTCTCTTATGTTCTGCGACTCTTTACACTCCTGTAACTTTCTGTTTGCTTTCTATTTAGGGAACTGTCACCAAAATACTCAATGTCCAAGCTGGTCTCTTTTTACTGGATAACAAAGTCTGCTTGTGCCTTGCTTACCAGCAGTTCTTGAACTCTGCACGTGGACTCCGACCAGGAGCATGTGTGGAGGTAAGCTGAGACTTACGAAGCATAAAGCATTCAGTGGAAAAGACTCAGGCCCTGGGGACAGCTCGTGAGTGTGTAGGTCAACAGAAGACTATGGGAACATTGTAATTATTTATAAAATTGGGGATCTTTCTGTCTAGGCTTGGTCATGATAATCAGAATTATTATTATCTGATTGCTCCCTAAGCCATGCCAGGTCCCTCAGGCCCGTTGGATTTATAGACAATCCAGTCAAGTGACAAAGGATTTAGGGCGGGGTGATGGTTTTGGGGTGTGGTGGCAGACTAGCCATCTCCTTTCTTAAGTTGTATGTCTGTGTATCTCAGCTCATCGATGTCCACCTCCTGCAGAAGCCTCTGGTATCCTTCCCTTTCATTGTTCTTGGTGCTTGCCTGAGCAGCACTGTTGTGCTGAAGAGTTTTTCAAGGCTGAGCACCCCCTACCAGCCACCAGCTTCTTCAGGAAATCTCTACTTACAGCTGCTCTTCCGCTACAACCTTGGTATGCCACTCTACCTCTGGCTGGTGAGCCTCCTGGAGACATTTGAAGAGAGGTGAGGACAGTTCGTCTGAAGTCAGGCTATGCATAAATGTGCTTTGTAGACTACCTGGGCATCTTCTAGACCAAGGGTTCACAAAATTACTGGGCTTGTATACTAATAGCGGTAGCAATTGCTTCTGGTTTACCAGCCTAAGTCATTCACGTAGATTTCACATGATGTCCAGTTGCTCGTACCTTGCAGTTACTCTTGTGAGAAAATCCTTTACGTTTTTCCAGTATGTGTGCAGTTAAGTCCACTGCTCTCAGGAAGCTGCAGCACTCTAGAGCATGTGCTCATGTACTTCTGCATAGGAAGTTTTGTCCTGAGGTGTGGAAGCCCTGTAGAGATGTGCACCTGCCAGTGTGGTTTGCGTGGCAAAACAAGGTGGGCAGTGAGGCCAAAGCTGGAAACTGCTGCTACAATCAGGTCACAAATGATATAAACGCTATTGTGTCCTGGCTGCTCACAGGAGCAGCAGCAGCTGCTCAGCATATCACTTTGAGGTATTCTGAGTATTGCCAGTAGTGTCAGCATTTGAGAGCCTCCGTCTTAGCAGATTTTCCCACACATGCTTATCTCTGGGTCCTCCCGATGGCTTCGTGCTCTCCCTGGTGACTGTGCTCTGTTCACGTG
Source organism: Rynchops niger (assembly GCA_013400035.1). NCBI lineage: Eukaryota > Metazoa > Chordata > Aves > Charadriiformes > Laridae > Rynchops > Rynchops niger. The sequence goes on from VXBH01003596.1 coordinate 56,322, forward strand.
ACAGCTGTGGACCAGTTTCTGGGTTTACTTCTGGGTTCTGTTTGTGAAAGTATTTGTGTTTGTTCTGGAATAGTTATGGTTCATCACTGTAACTGCTGCCTTGGACTTTAAAAACTAAAATGTATATATTTAATCTCAAGCAGTCAAGTAGCAGCTTATAGAATGCTGAGTCTTCCTGTGCTTTATTGACACTGTGGAATTTTTACCATGCTTTCCGAAAAACCAGCTTCGGTCTTGCCCCAGGAATGACGCTAGCTATAAGTTTTGGTTTTTATTAGCTTTTCCACTTCCTTTAAATGTGATTGATAAGTCTTGCTACTGCTTGAAAGTTGTTCCAGTGAGTTAGTTCCTATCTCTTTTTATTTGAGTTCACTTTTTGTTATTAAGACTTTTTTATTAAGACTGGCAGTGTGACCACTTCTAGGCATTCAAAAGCAGTGAGCTAGACTCCTGAAAGGAAGACAACACAAGGAAAATATTGGAACAAGAGCAATCTGTGACTGTTTCTGTCCTGTGTTTTTTGCATAATGTAAAAGAAAGTCAAGTATACCTAACATGAGTAATCATATCAAGCTTAGCCAAAATGCAGGGTTGTCCATATGTGTGACTTAGAGGGAGATTATTTTTGGGTCGGTTTTTTTGTCCACTTGAGTTTTGAGATTTTGCCAGCCTGTCCATTTCTGTATATTTTTCTGTTCCTTGTCTGCTTGCCTGACATAAATCTGCATCACCCTTAACTGTTCCTTTTTTAATAACTTCATGTTCTTTTTGCACTCTCCTTAGTTCTTGTCTTACACAGCACATTCACTCACAGCAAGCAGAAAGAATCTCTGACTTACATGCAAAACTCACTAAGAAGTGAGGACTGCTAATGCTTCTGTCTGTCTTGATTTTTTTCAGGTTTTCTTGTTTCTTTGGGCGTCGTCGACTGTTGCTTAGCTCTACGCACCGAAACTCTGGAGCTGCTGAGAAGTTCCTTGTCCCCCTTCTGCAAGCTGTAGTGACAGATAGAGAGAAAGCGAGAGATATTTATAATGAAATCCTAGCAAAAATACACCAGTGTCCCCTGCAGAAGGTGAGTAAATGCTCTGTGAGCTCTTTCCTGTTTGTCTGATGGGAAGAAATTCAGCTGGTTCATTCTTACTTTCTTTTTTCTTAGTATTTGACCCTGAACCCCCCATGCCAGGCCCCATCTCTGTCTGCAGTTTTCCGTGTGGCAGAACAGAAGAGCTGGGAAGGTTTCAGTCCATCACAGCTGCTTTCCCCCTTGGAGGCACAGCACATGGGCACCCAGGAGCTGAATCGCAGACTGTCCTGGTCCTACTGCACACTCTCAGCAGGAAGCTTCCAGCCCCGATTGGTCAGTGCCTAATTCCCTTTACTGTCTGTGCCTCGAGAGTTCCTGGTTCTCCTCATACCTTCCAGCACCCTGTCTGATGCATTGCGGTTCCTCCTATTAGGCAACAACACTGCTTTTCTCACCTGTGGTGTGTTGAACACAGGCTGAATTTGGGCTGCTGCTATGCACACTTCAATTTATGGCCTTCAAAGATGGGAAGTGTTTGGTGCTCCTTGCAGCTTTCTTTCTATTGCAGATACTACTGGGTGTGCTGAGAGTCTCCTCCAGGAGCAGTTCCCTCCAGCTGCAGGACAAGAGCAGCACGCTTCCCTGCGTGATATCCCATAAGGATGGTAGCCCCTTTGCCCATACGGCTCTCATAGGTATGTCCCACTAAGCTAAATTTGAGAGTTCTGAGCTTTCGCTGTTCTGCCATCCAGCTCCAAAAGAAGGAAGAGGAGACTTGGTGTGAAGATGCTGAACTGTCACTGCCTCGCCTCGTGACTGTAAAATGAGGAAATTGAGCTTGCTGTTTTTCTATTCTCTTTTTATTAGCTCAGCTCCTATCTCTGATGTGTTTGCAGGATCACTCTTGCAGGTGGAAAACTACCAGCTTGTAGTGGAGAGATTCCTTCAGACTGATTTTCCCTCCTGGAAGCAGCTGTCAAACCTGGAGTATGTGAGGGAGAAAAAAACCAGGCAAGTCCCTTTATTCAGTGCTTAAAAATTAAAATCCTCACTCTGCCATTCCACAGTGTTTTGGACTATGATAAAGCTGCTTAGTGCCAAAGCAACTGTCCTTTGCTATTGGCAGGAAAGGAGATCTTTATCAGCAACAGACCCACCATCTGAATTTTGTTCAGAATACACTCAGCCTGGTAGCTGCCCTTTACTTCACCCTTTCCTGCTGCTCCTGCTGAATACCTGCAGGGCACTCACCAGCAGTGCTTTTCCCAGATGACTGCTTGTTTCAGACAGTCCCCCCTCAGGAACAGGGAGTTTCACTGCTACCATTTGTCATTTCAGTGTCTATGTGCAGTTCTACTTTGAGGATGTTCAGGTTCTCCATGCTGCTGAAGGACAAATCCAGAAAGCCCTTAGGAGAGGAAACAGCTCCTCTTTGAGGAAGAAGGATGATGACAGCTTAACATCTGAACTGAAAACCCCAGAGGCAAAAATGATGAAATTGGAGGATCCCAAGCCAGATACTCATAGAGATGAGAACTGTCAGAAGGGCCAGAGCAGCACTAGAACAACCAGCTGTGTATCTCACCTATTCTTGGTTACCCAGAAAGAGGGTCTTATGTTACGCAATTACCAACTACCCAGAGAAGAAGATGGAGAAGGACAGGACCTGCAGTGCAGTTTCCAGGCCACAGTGCTATGGCTGGGCAGACCTCGGCTCTGGAGCCACCACACAGAAACTGTGAATCTACCGGAGCTGGAAGAGAGCAGCTGCGATGGAAAAGAGGGCGTGACACAGCAAGAAGTGAGGCAGGAGGCAGCTTTAGGGGGTGGTTTGATAAGGCTGGGAGCAGGGCTCCTCAAGGAGGTTGTGTGATAATTAAGGATCTAGATTCCTAATCAATGAGAGTTATTTTTGTCTTGGTTATCTTTGATGGTACTAGCCTTACTTCTCAAGCAAGATGGTATTTTTGGCTTGCTTTCTTCTTGCTGTATTTTTCATTTTCTACCTTTTTCCTAACATCTCTCGTCATCTTTTCTCTCTCTCTCTCCTCCCCTCTGCCTCCAGGCACTACTGCTCTTCATGGGGAAGTCTCTACGATGGTTTCCATTTCTGCATCTGGATGGGCTGTATCGCCTCATTGTGCCCCACTGCTCGGTAAGAGAGAGTGTCTTGCTGTTTCCTGTCAGAGGCTTTTGACCGACCTGTGTGTGGGAGTCAGGGAGTCAGAGGGTGACTAAGCTCTTTTTGAGGCTTGGAATTCCCATCCATCTTGCCAAGGAACTGCTTCTCTTCTGTGTTTGGTTAAAATTTTCAGAGCTCTGAGTTCAGTGGATTTTATTTTTCTTTAAACCACCATTCTTCAGCGGTCCTTTTTTCTTATATAGCTTTCATCTCCTTCCTTTAATAGTCCTCTTTCTTGCCTTGTCACTTTTCTCTCAGGACTTGGAAGTGTTTGACAAGGTCTGTTTTCCACCTGTGCCAGCAAAGTTCCTGAGCGGGTCATCCTGCCCCCTGTGCCTGCCTGTCCAAGATACCTGGCACTTACAGCATGAAACATGGATCTCCTGTCTGAGTGAGCACCAGGTATGCAGTGCCTTATTGCTCTGGACTTTCACAGGGGATTTGTATATCTCTCCAGAACTAGAACTAGAAATGATCAATACAGAATGCCTTGTTGATGAGACCATTCTGCTCTAAGCTCCATCAGAGGCTGCTGCTGGGCTTCACATTTTCCTGCCTCAGAATTAATTTGGGGAAGAAGCATCAGTTGCTTGATGTGGCTCTAAGCATGTCTTTACTGCTCTGGCTGGGGGTAGCCATAAACTACAATCCATCTGAGTCTGTGTCTCCCCTCCTTTCTAGCTGGCAACCAGGTCGGTGCTGAGAGGCATGAACCAGAGAATTTCCTCCATTCCAGAAGTAATTAGCAACAGGTATGTTAATCTGCCCCAAATTAGATGTGACTGTGCCTCAGGGAGTAGGTCTGCATTTGTCTTCATTGGTGACAGTACTACATTAAACAGCAATGAATTATCCACCCTAGGAATATGGTTTGCAAATCTTCCTATGTCCAAGTAGTCCAGGCTGTCCCCATCCTGTTTATCAAAGTTAAAGGGGTTACAGGTGACAAAACTTCAAAATTGTGTCCAGAAAAAGTCTGAGTTACTACCGGTGTGGACTAGGTTCCACAGGTCTTTGCTAAATTCCTGTCAGAAGTGTAAACAGGTGCAGCCGGGAAAATCAGGCTGAACGTGTGAGGTTTTTTGTTGGTTTTTGATTGTTTTAGGGTGACTTGCTCAAACAAATACTGGGGTTAGAAGCTTTTCTGTTCAAAGCATGTTTATTCTGGGGTGATAAGCATGCACGCTGAAATCTTCACCAGTGCCTTATGGTGAACTGAGGTTTTTTTTAGTTGTCTTCTTTCTCTAATTAAGAAAAACAATTAGGAGTTAAGCAGATAGAAGGCTGTAGTGCCTCTCTTTCTTCTTCACTGCTGAGTCTGAAGAGGCAGAAAGCGGGTTAAAAGGGCCTCTTGTCCCTTTTAACTCTGCCTCTGAGGGCAAGCTGCCCTCAGTCCATCAACTTAGGTGTTCAAGGGCAGGTTCCCCTGAAACCCGTCTCAAGAAACAGCACTCCACCCTGTCCTTTGTGTCAATCTTGTAGTCAGGCCTTCTTCTACTCCCTTTGTCTTCAGGCAGGACAGAAATCCTGGTCTGCTCTCAGTTTCGCAGGTTCCCTGGTTTCTTTCTCTGGTGAGATAGTGGAGAGGACTTTGTGTGCCTCTCTCAAGAATGAGAAGCCATCTGTGACTCTCGGCCTTCAAAAGCAGAAAGGTAAGATTGTGACAGCCTGTAAGGTAACAACAGATTCATTTTTGCTTCTTTCTGTTTTGGAGAGGCAGTATACTTGGCTAACTGTACTCCTGTATCTGAGAATAGTGAAAGCGTGACAGGATGTTGCATCCCATTGCCTGTCAGAGGGCTGGGAAACTGTACCCTGCATGGGGGTGGGAATGGGAATACTGTATCTGGAAAATGTGTGAGGTGGAGCAGTGATAGCCTCATTGTAGTGCGAGGGAAAACACCTCTAGCAGGTCCAGCTCAGTGACAGGCTGTGCTAACCTCTGCATGAGCTCATGGTGTGTGTCGTTCTGTGCATTCTCAGGGAGTCTGCTAGCCAGCGATCACAGCGTGAAGCTTGGTGTCTCAGTTGCTCCAGGCTCCCGTGTTGTGGTGGACATCTACATTGCTGCCACCTATCTGCAGCATCTCTGGGGTTTGCTACCGGGAGCCAAGATCTTCTTCCAGAACTTGGAACGCAAAATCTCCAGGTACCCCTGTCTTGAGAGCCCTGATCTGGGCCCCAGCTCTTGACTTCTCTTACTGAAACCGTCTCTAAGTCTTTCCTCCTGTGAATTTACCTTATCCCTTGCCCATGCCTTCGTGTCTCCTAATCCCGTGCTACAAATGATTTTCCTACCATGTTACAGAAATACGGCCAACCCAGCCATGCCAAGGAAACCGAGAGGTTTGATTTCTCTGAGCTCTTTCTGACATCTACTCTTTCATATTGCAGATTCCATAATGTTTATTGCACGTATATTGCCACCAGCTGTGTAAGCATCATATCTCTGCCAGCTTCTCACCTACCTTTTCCTTCAAGGTGAGCCCAGTGTCTCTTCCCACTTTACAGTGTCCCAAGAAAGGTTTCTGTGTTCCGAGCTTCTCACATTCCAATTTCTTCTAGTCCTGCAGGAGAAGCCTCATCCCCCTCGCTAGTGTTTCTGTCCAGCTTGCAAGCTCACCTTCAACACCTGCCCCAGGCACGGATTTTATGCCACTTGTCCTGTGTACTGACTCTGTCCCTGCAATGGGTTTGCTCGCTTTGCAGCAGCATCTTCAAAGAGGTACTCAAGCTTCCACAGAGATAACTTGTGAGGAGCCTTGCGGATTCTCTACTCTAACACATCCTCTGCTACCATGTAGAGGAAGTAAGAGTTCCTGTCCCAATTCCAAAACCTTTTTCCAGTGCCTGAAAAGGACTTATTATTAGAAAGGGACCAAAATGGCAACTGATTAGAAGTGCGGATCTGCTATCAGGCAGGCTGACAGCTAGGAGTGGGGATGAAGCAAGGACATGCAGGGGGAGATCTGACTCTGTTAATGCCCTGCTTTTCCCCTGCTCACTACTGTTGGAGTTCAGCATCTTGCAGCAGGTCATTTTTTCTCCCTGTACAAACTTTTCCTAAGACGCTCATTGGAAATATGGTGAAGTTCTTTAATCCTTTGCGTACTTAATTAGGGGAGGGTTAAAAGAAGCAGTGGCCCCTCCCCTTCTCTCTCTTATGCCCACCCGTACATAGCTGTAGCTTTACTCTTCCTTCAGGGCAGGTGCACCCGACACAGTCCACCATGTCCATCACACATGGGAGTGAGGCAAGCCAGTGCACGGTAAGCGCTGTAGAGATTGGATATGGAAAGAGGTGGGTAGGAGGGAACAAATTATACCGCAGAGGGGAGAGGAAAATCAGATCAATGACGGGATGTGGACAGAATAGCAAGGGCAGAAGCTAAAGTTGTCGTGTCTTCCCAGATGTGAACAGACCTCCCTCTCTCTTTACTGGGATCCCCTGTCTGGGACATGACCCTTGTGAGGGAGGCAGGCATTGTCCTGATCCCCCTTCGCATCTTAGTCCGCCTGCTTCTCCATAGGGTGTTGGTGGAAGACGGAACGGGTGAAGCTTTTGTGCTGTGCAGGAACCAGCACGTGGCAGCAATGCTGGGCCTGAGCCTTGTCGAGTGGGAAGCTCTGCAGAACTGTGTGCAGAGCAGAGGCAGAGTGTGCATTCAGCATGGGGAAGCTACTGGCACGGGGGTGAGTGGGTTATTCTGGTAGTAAATGCAGCGTGCTGGGCTCAAGCCTCAGCTGGACTGGATTTCCCTTTGCTGTGGGGGTTACAGCAGCTCCCTACCTCCCTCTGCACGTTCACTGGCAACACACCCCTTCCTTCCTCAGTGCATAGAGGAACCTGAGGATTTCGTTGCTTGCTACCTAAGAAGCCTGTGCAGGAGTCCTCTCATCTGTCGCCCCATCCTGCTGGATTTCAGGCTAGACAGGAAGCCCTCCAAGATCCTGCAGCCTGGTAAGCAAGCACTGTTGGTTTTTGTAATATTTAGCGTGGGAAGGAAGGGAGGAGCTGTCTCACCAGGCTGGGGAAGGAAAGCCTTCACTGCCCACAAAGCAAGATCGTTGGAGGATTTCCATGGAATTATGAATTCTCTAGTGCAGACCTGAGATGTCTCTTAGCAGAACCATGGTTACAAAAATACAGAAATAATATTATAGAAGTCACTGTATATAACAATATCATACGTTAATTTTTCTACTTTATACAGAGCATAAAAATAGTATTGAATTGTCCTTGTAGTTGTGAAAACTGGGAGCTTCTGTGTTCAAATTTTATGTACAGTTCCATGAAAATATATTGGCTAAACAACCAGGACAGAATTGTTCTCAGGTGTCAGTAAGGGAGAAGGTGGGGGTTGTGTGTGCGTGGTAGTGGTGGTGGGAGAGAACATGTTTTATTAGCATTCCCCTTTTGCCCTCCCGTCCCCAGTATTAAGGTACGGGTTTATTTCTGTGGGGTGCCTCTTACACACAAAACTGTCTCTGTTTTAGAGCAAGGTTCCCCATCCTTGTATGGCACGGGGTTCTGGCCAGCCAGAGTTACTGTGCAGAACTCTCAAATCAAGTGGGTTTTGACTTCAGACAGGACAGCAGGTAGGGTCAAGACTAGGCCTGAAACTCCTCACCACAGCCACAGAGTTTAAAGCACTGAAGAGTTTCGAATTCGTGGGTGCTGATGTCTGAGCTCCTGCCGACACAACTGTGAAGTCGCTGCATTAAGGGGACATTCTTCTCAGCTGCTTGCACTAACACTAGTGCTTGAGTATAAGTCCAGGTGCTGCAGGGTTTGATTTGCTAAGCTCGCCAGAGGATGCTCTGCTGTGGAGACATTATCTTTTGGCTATTGTGTAACAGTCTGTAAGGCCAGGTTGCTCATAGTGATAAAAGATAATAAAGCTCAGTGCATCAGCTATGTGAGCAGCACATAGTTCACAGTGTTTCACAGTGTAAAATGTCTGCTTCCTCCAAGTTGGAGGGATGCTGGCCAAATGCATTCATCTACTCACATCCTGGATTCATTAATTGTGCTGTCCTTTGGGGTTTAGCGGATGCCAAGCAGCTGCTGCTAGGCCTTTCCTCCAGCAACTTCTACAGCTGTGTGCTAGAACAGAGCAGGAGCCCTGTACTGAGTTGTTACAGGTTGTATCTTTCCCCTTCAGCTCCACTGCAGCTGAGAAATTTTCGGTGCGGTGAAATGGAGTTTGTGTCGCAAGTGGGACCTCGGCTGAGCCTGATGTGCCTGAACGTGGAGGAAGTGGAACAAGGCGCCTTAAACTATCTGAACAGTGAGAGGATTAGGAGGGCATCTTGTCACTGCTGAGTGGGAGGCACTGCTTAACATCTCTCCCTGTGGGAGAGGAAATACAGAAATACCTACTGGGATCGGGACTTTTTTTTAATCCCCTTTCCAGTCGGCGCATGGGCCTGTGAGCACAGGGTGAAGGGTGCAGTCAAGAAGCTGCTGTGACCTGTGGAATTCCTGAATTGTCGTTTTGGACCATTGCTACCAGCAAAACTGGGCAATGTTTTGGAAGAGAGATGTTCAATACTTTGGACCTAGGGCACACAATGCGTGTATTTTATGTGGTAGTATCTACTAAATAAAGCTATTAAAATACAGTTTAAATAACACTGTGTCTACTTTGGGGTTTACTTGCTATATTGGGAATGAGGCAGAACATAGATCTTTGGTTTATGAGCCAGAGCCAGGCATTTTGCAGATTATTCACTGTCTTCATGCAAAACTGTACACTTGCCACAAGGGATAGTCTTCTTAACCCAGTTGAAATTATTAAAATTATGTTTTTAAAGCATTTCCTTCCTCCAAGAAGGGAAGGAAAGTGAGTAAGTTACTGTTTGGATATTAAATCACGGTGCTAAATCACAGGGTTTTGGTTAGCTTGTTTTGCAGCCTAAACAGTGGCCTGAACATTACATGGGGCTGGTAAAGAGAGGAAGGCAGTGAGCTGGGATACAAATTCACATGCTGTGGGCTTGCCCATCTGTTCCTGATTAGGAAGGGGATGACTGCAATGGCACATGCCATTATCCATGGTGGCACAGGAGACTAACCAATGCAATGCATGGGAGATCACCATTTGAAGAGATTCATCTCCCATCTGCTTACAGCCATGACCAAGTATTCTGCACTTGCTTTCTGGCAAAATAACATCCAGATCCTTCATCTTATGCTATAGGCTAGTAAATCCCACACAGAATTGCTTCACTGCCTTATTCCGTGTGCAGTGCTGACAGCATGTTTGAACAGCTACTCTGCCTTGGGGTTTGTTTGTTTGGTGTTTCCCCCCCCGCCCTCCCCCCTTAGTTTGAGCTTTATGTTAAACTTCAGGGGCTGTGTGCACTGAGCGTGTGTAAACTATCTTCCCTCTCAAGGCCAGCTGGCCGCTTCTAAGAGCAAAGGATGAGTGGCACAAGACCTGGCAGATGCCACCACTCAACAAAATTCTGAGACTCCATCCTAAAAGAGATTGCCACAATAGCTTAAAGCAAAGGTTTGCACAAGTTTTGTCTGACAGTCTTTTTTTTCTGTAGGTGCTTTCTGGAAAGTGGTAAAGATTTTGCTAAAGCTTACTCCCCACCCTTCCTTACCAAAGAAAACAAAACACAAAAAAACCCGAAAATAAACTATCAGCCTGAGGAAGACAATGACTGTAAGTCATGTAAGATGAAGAGATCAAAATCTGATTGTAAAAGTGCAACTGAAAGTCCTGTAATAGTAAAAAACAGTGCCACAGAAATAGATAGGAAGTGCCAGATAACAGAGACTTACTTAGAAAAGGCCGTTTCATGTCTATGGTCATATCTATGTTTAATAACTCTGTTTACTTCTGAATTTGAACTTTCCAGTAGTATCTTGCTAGTCACTCTCTTTTCCTCTCATTATGTACGTTAGTCTTCTGTCTGCTGCCACACTTACTACTCACCTGGTCCTCTTGTATTTCATGTTACAAATGCAGTCATCGGTTCTCATATAGGACTTCAGACATGCTGCGTGCCTTTGCCAGGTTGAAGACCTGACGCTTATTCCAAGCCTGTTAGCTATTTTCTAACCTGGCACTGTTTTGCCATTCACAGCATCTTTTTCAGAAGGGGAGTTTGATTGTAGTCCTCTGAGAAGACTGAATAGATTAACTGGCTCTCTTATTTACAGTTTTATTAGTACATTCAGAGAATCACAAGACATGAGATGGACAAATCAAATCTGTTTAAGGGGGATTAAGATTTGTTTGCTTTTCGTACTCCAAGTTTGAAGGACCGGTTCTCAGATGTATTGCAGGAAAAGCTTTTCCTGTTTGTCTCTGAGCTTCTTCTGCCCACGGTCAGAGTTCCAGTCACTGGATTACTTCAGACAAGAGAACACACCTCGTTCCTGTGATCAGAGTTTTTACTTTATTTATGCAACTTTCTTTATCGCATTCCTCGCTCTCTTTCTGAACCCAAACAAAGGATCCTGTTGTTGGAGTGAGTAAGAAATAATAATACAAGAGAGAAATCAGCTGGTTTCATGTGCCACTACACACTCTGGAACTGGAAGGAGCTCTTAAAATTCTCAGCCCAAGAGGGAGGAAAGCATGAAGTTTGTCCTGCCGTCAGGGTAGCTGCGTAACTGTTCTGTGTTGAAAGACAGAGATGTTCCTTTTAGCTGATTTTCTGTAGCTCTCCATCACCAGTTTACCTCTAGAGGCTACCACCCAAAGCCAAAGCTGATGAATACTGAAGGCAGTTGTCCTGTGCTTTGGCTGGCTACAGCCCTCCTTATTCCAGGTCTAGGTGTGATTGCTCAGGCTGGCAGCTCCCTCTAGCCCTCCTGAAGGTATTCCTGCCAGCTACTATTTACTGAAGGTGCTGCACCATGCAGTGGAGTTGTCTGAAAAAAGCGCGTGCAAGCAAGGCTTGTGCTGCTGCAGGCCTCATGGGGAGGCAGTGGAAAAAATCCACCCTGCCCTGGAGCCATGAGCTGTAGCCAAGGTTCAGAAGGTTCTCAGAGCAGTAAGACATCTATCTTTTGGGTTGGAGAGAAGGTTGAGGAGAAAAGGAAAAGAGAATGAGGGTACGAGTAAGAAATGCCAGTCAATAGTGTAAGAGAAGAATCTATAAAGTTGCAGAAAGTGACAGGAGAAGCCAGCAGGGAGCCTGTGCGAGGGGCAAGCCATGCGTCCCACCTAAAGCTGGGGTTGGAGAAAGGACGGGCACAGGGCAAAGCCACGTCCTCCCATTCTGGCAGGCTTGAGGTGAGTCTGGAGCTGCAACAAAATTCAGCAAGAGGGTCTACATATACCGGGCATACATGATTACAAGTTTCCCTTTCCAAGCTTACCTCCGGGTCCAGCAGTGTTTCTGATTGTTTTATAGAGGCTTCATATCGACAACAGATACAGGGGAAGCAGAAGCATCCAGTGACAGGCTGGAAGGGAGGAGGACACTGACTTTGCGTTCAGGTTCACCAGCTGCAAATTGGTCCCCCTTGTAATGCTGAAATCTGTAACAGAATAGAGAGAGGCTACCAGAATGGGGAATGCAGCAGGGGAGGCAAAAGGAGTGTGTACGTTTAGTCCTCCCTATTTTTCTGAATATTGACAAAGATAGACCCTGCATCTTGTGCTGGAGACCCACTGCTACAGAGCCCTCACTGTAGGAGAGCTATAATCCATACCACGTAGAACAGGAAAAAATATCCAGGCTTTTTGGAAAGTTTGCGTTCCTGTGAATAAGGTTTTAAATAAAGTCGGGGGGGCTGGAGTCAGAGAGAGTGTCTTCAGTAACAACTAAAAGGTCCTGCTGGTTTGGTACGCAAAAGGGATCTAAGCTGATCTGGCTAAAGAAAGTGTGAGAAGTTGGGGTTTTTGGTTGGTTGGTTTGGTTTTGGTTAGCATTCAAAGGAATATATTCTCTTGAAGTGTGTCCTTCCTTCCCATTCCCTGGCAGTTTTGTCCCTGTTACTGTGAAAAACATCTGAAATAGCAAGACCAAACAGAGACCCTTTCCTTCATCCCAGGGACAGAGGGAGAGATTTGGATTAACCATGAATTTCAGTCCCTTCCTTGACTGACACAGGTGCTGCAGGAGCCCCACAACGCACACAGGCACAGTGTTTAAACTGTCTTCTTCCCAGCACCTGTGGTCTCTCTGCATTGTTAAATTCTACCTGTCACTTTGATGTTGCCTGTAGCCTTGGCAATGTTGTTTTCAATCACGCAGGTGTAGGTGGCGTTAGTGGTGATGTTGTGCAGAAAGGAAACTACTTTCAGCGTGATGTTTTCGGCATTCAGCTCGTAGCTGGTGTTGGCAACATGCGGCAGGTACTCCCCGGCGTCGCTGTAGGCTGTCCAGCGCACGGCGGGTCGAGGGAACCAGCGTGGTGCTTCGCACTGCAACGTGTCCCCGCTGCTGCTGTTCTCCACATGGACTTTGGGGGTGCTGAAAGCTTTGGGACGGAAAAACGGGGAGAGAGTCAGAAAAAGGTCAATGTCCAGGAACTGGGCACGAAACGCCCAACTGCGTCTGCTGGTCAGGCACATGTATTTCTAAGGTACTTGCTGCTTAGCGTCGCAGCGCCACACTTTGTAGCCAAAGTGAACACCGAGGCTCAGACAGACGTCTGTAGAGGTTGGGCTACAGGTGATCTAAAGACTCCTACGACAAGGCAGTCCAGTTTGACAAGATCTGCTGAGGTCACGGCACAGCTTTTGTGTCTTTAAAGTAATTCTGCATAACAGTTACGAGCTGGGTCTCAGGCTCGTAAACCAAGTGTTTCCCAAGAGCTCCTGGACACTCGAGATCCCAGAAGAGACTGGGCTCAGGACCTGGCCAGCCTGAGACTGTCCGTGTCTGCCACAAGCCTGGCTTCCCGGGGCAGGAACGGCAGCCAGCACGGCTCCACTCATCTCTGCCGAAAGGAGCCACCTGCTATTCCCGGCAGGTAGAGGCATGCCGAAAATGATTGCTGTTATCAGAGGTGGGGGGGCAGATGACTCACTGACTGAGAAGGGAGCCTAACCAACACCTACCGCTTCGTGATGTAACTCTCGCACTGCATGGGGCTGCAGCCAAGGGAAGCTCCATTTTCACCTGCTGGGGCTGAGGGCAGACAAAGGTGTGGCCTGAGCTGCAGGATTTATGCCAACATGCTTGGGTTAAACAAAAGTTTTAAAGCCCGCTGCAACCTCAGCTGTGTTTTAAAGCCAAGGCCATCTCAAATAGGAGTTTATTAGTCTTGCTTTCCTAGAAAAACATACCTCTGAATGTGTACTTTTTAGGAGAGCAGAGTTCACCAATTTCAACAGAAATAAAACCTGATGCAGCATTTCACTTGTTCTCTCTAATGCTTTTTTTTCTGTGTGGATGACCTTAAACATCAAATCAAGCAACACAAAAGCAGGCAGATTCACGAGGTTTCAAGGAGAGGTAGGAGACCAAATCCCCACAGGACTTAAGCGTGCATCAGACACCAGTCAAAGCCCTCTGGCCTTGCTGTTACCTGCTATGGTCCCAAGCAGTTCTTCCATCCTAGCCATTGCAAGATAAGGGGTCCATGAGCCCAGCACCCTTTTTTCCACTGCTTGAGGAGGTGCTTCACATAACAACAGGGCAGAAAACACGCTTTCAGTAAGAAATGGGCAACTGTGAATCGACACTGGGCAGACGTTCCTGCAACATCAACTGTCATGTTGCCTTTCTGTCCCAAGACAGGCTCCCTGTGAGTGACACGGGCACAGAAGCTCATGCGCACCTCCTGCTGCTTTGGCTCTGCTGGGCCAAAGGAGGAGGCTGGACCTGCAGAAAAGCAGCCTGTCTCATTCAAGAGCTCTGCTGGTTACTACTGTCCTGCTATGGCTGGCCTGAAGTACGGATGACACCCGCCCAAGGCTGCTGGTACATCTGGCCTCACCACATAAGTGGTCACCTATCCCAAATCTGCATTCCCTTGGCTTGGAGATGTCTGAGAGTTTTTCCTCTCCCAATTTGAGCTGTTGGGCAGCAACGCTGGTCATAGTGGTGAGGGAGAAGGTGCAAAGAGTGCAGTCTGCAGGAAACCCGTGCAGACCCCAAGTCTCCAACACAAGGTGACCCTTTGGGAGGTGACTTGTTACTGCAGCCAAAGTCATCTTGCTGGAAGAGTGTGAAGACCTGGTGGTTTCCAGATCTGTCCTGGAAAGCCATGAAGATTTTTTTTTCCTCCTTTCTAACAATTCCCTTAGCTACCATAGAAACTTTCCCTGGAAGGTCATGGGCTCACTCTACTGTGCCAACTGTGAGTTCAAGGGATATGCTGGGACCTCAGGGGTGCCAGCAAAAGCAAGCTGGAGAAATACGAAGACCACCTACCTGTGCAGGCTCACGTTATCCCTGTTGTATAGTCAGTGTAACTCACCATGATTTCGTTAGAAAGACACAGAAGTGACAGAAATGGGTGAAACGCTGCCAAGTTCAGCAGGAGCACGTTGCTTTGTGCCAGTGATGAAAATGATGGCCAAAGCCCAGAGAGTTCAGAAGAATTAAGCACCCGCAACTGAAAATTTGTCTGTGTCTGTGCATGTTTTGAGGTTGACACATAACAAGGTGAACAATTAACTCTAGGAAATATGTAATACTTCAGATAACTATGATATGGGCGGTCTGTTGCTTTGATAGTCATTTTTAAAAACTAAAGACATTAGAAAAACAGAAAAAGGATAGGCTACAATTCTTATTATGCAGCACTTCTGGCTGGATATATATCTTAATCTTGAAAGAAAAAGCTATAATTTTATCTTTAACAGGTGCAAAATCTGGATCTTTATAAGATCAATTAGCTACTCCCACTCTTAGGGGCTCTTTCTAGTCAGTTATGTAGCTGGTAGACTACATGTGGTAAAGAGAAGAAAACAGAGCACTGAGAGCATTAAAATAAGAGTTTTTCTGGAATGATGAGATCGAAAGAGGAAGTAAGGCCATAAACACCTCTGGAAAAGCCAAAAAAAATACCCTAGTCCTACTCAGGGGTGCAGGGCCTGATGGTGGCTGCTGGAGCAGCGGGTGCCACTCAAAAAGCCTCTAGCATCAGTAGGCTCAACCAAGCCATATTAGCATGTGTTTTGCAGCAGGATTTTCTTCCTCAGACCCCTCACCTCCTGTCCTGTACTGCAGCACTGCCGCCCCGCTCCCTCTGGCCGTGGTGACGGAGCACCGGTAGGTGCCGGCGTCAGAGAGCTGCACGTCCCTCAGCTCCAGGGAAGCATTGCCGCCAATCACCTGGTCGGCAAACACCGCCGTGCGGCCCTGAAACGATGCGTCTTGCTCTTGCAGGTGGTCCTTCCCACCTTTAAACTCGTGAACCAGCCCAGCTAGTCCTGCCTTGGCCCACTGGATCGCTATGCTGCCCATACGGATGTCGGGCTCGAAAGTGCAGCCCAGGACGCCACGCTGGCCAATGTTCCCTGGAGACGTCAGTGCCGTCACACTGATGGAGCGTTTTCCTGCAAGGAGAAAGCAGGACAGAGTGAGAAAGGCGAGGAAGCAAGTGCAGAAAAAGGCCAGACCTGCGGCTGTCATGTACCAGCCCCGAGGCTGAACAGACACCAGCGCACCCCAAGGGCAGCAGTAGCAGCTACCACGCAGTAGTTAACACCCGTGGCTTATATACCAAGATAAAGTGCAGGAGCGTTTCTTTAGCAGGTGGTGTGCTTCAAAAAGTAGCTCCTCTTATTTGTCTGAGAAGAATTCACGTGGTGTTTTCTTTCTTACTTGTATGTATCAGGGATTTTTCTCTTTGCAGCTGCCAGAAGAGTGTGATTTTTTCTGTCTTATCTTAGTCAGGACCTCCCTTTTGCAATATAAATATGACTGCAAGGCATAAGGCTGGCAGAGAAATAAGAATCTGCTCTTTCACCCCTACTGGAATCCAAACTGTTTTCTTTCATTTAAGAAAAGTCAGCATTTCCCTTCCCTGGGGACGCGGATCACTTCTCAAGTTGAATACTAACCAGTGAACTTCAGAATTAGCTTCTTCCCAGAGCTGGTCCTCTTCCCCGTACAGCCCTTCCCTAATTTGTCCTCACTCAGCCCACCCTGAGGCGGCTGCATTTTGGACAACACCAAAGCAACACATTTTTGTTGTCTCTGAGGGTGCAGGGGAATGTGCTCCGTCCTGGCAGATGCTGCCCGACTTCGCAATAAATACTATCGCCTCCTCCCGTCTGGGAGAAGGAGCATGGAATGTGCAGGACTTTCTGTATCTGTAAGTTTAGGGCTCCAAGCCCAAGGAAATTCCAGCTAACACAGCACTGCGCTTATCGATCCCTTGCCTCAGCTGGCTTTCCATGGAGCAACAGATGGAGTTGAATGTTTCAGTCGCTAAAATGCCAGATAACAAAACCAAACCAACCAACCAAAAAAACTTAATTTCTGCTGTTAAAGCATAGGCCAGGAACACACTTCCTGGGGCAAAACGGAGGTGTCCCACAGCACCGTGACTCATGGATACACAGCCACTGCTGCAGCCCGGGGCCATTCCCCTGACAAATTTTCACAGAAATGAAGAGCTGACACAGATTTCCTCACTCAGCTCTGAGTGCCAAGAGCTGGTGTCTTCTAACCCAACCTGAGCACGCGTGTGTGTGTAAACATCCGCATTATTTAAAACCTACAAGAGCTCACAATCTCCAAGGACAGCACAGCTCCTTGTGGTTTAATGCCATGGAGCGATAGCTTGTTGAGAAAGGCCAGAGCTGAAGTCACCTGTGCAGTCTTACTTCAGCCATCTGGTACATAAGCTTTATAAAGCGAGCCTTCGTTAAAGGATTGTAGGCGGCACTTCCACCTCAGCCCATGCACAGGATGGAGACGCGGAGGCAGTGGCTGGGCAGAAGTTCACAGTCGCGCTGGTAATAACAAGAAGTCTGAGCAGTCACATACCTGAGACACCAAAGCCGATGATCAGGGCAATCACCACAGCCAGGATGATAATGACTGTAGTCATGCTATTTGGGGAAAAAAGAAAGGACAACATTACCACGCAGCCCACCTCCTTTCACACCCTACGCCTACGGTGCACATTTGCAGAGCCACCAGCAGGAAGGAGGTCAAGACGGGTAAGCCACAAACCTAAAACAAGGTGGACCAGTGAAGCACATGACCACAGTAGTGATGAACATTTGGGTGAGCACTTGTCGTCAAAGGTGGGGGACCATGGGGCAGGAGGAGAGGAGACCTGGGCTTTGTCTTTGGGAGGAGGCAGCGGGTCCCACTGGAGGATACTCCTCTATCTCCCAGTGCATAAGCAAGCTGGGCAGTCCCTGCTGGCACCTGGGAGGGACCAGTTGGCCCAGGGAGGTGAGCAGAGCACCAAGACAGGATGCTGACCCGGGGGGACACCCAATATGAGCCAGGGAGTAGGCAGGAGGGGGCTGGAAACACGGCAAGGTTTGGGAGCTGGTCAGATTTGGGATGCTCCTTGCACAGGCAGATAAGGGGCCGTTGAATGAGAGACTGAGAAGGAGAGGACCACTGGCCAAGCCACACGGGCAGAACAGCCCCAGCAGAGGAGGCGACAGGCAGAATGGCATGGAGCTGCACAGCTCGAGCCTTGACAAGCACAACCCGTATCAGGAAAACACCAGTTCGGACAGACCCATAAGCACAGCCGGGTGCAGGCTCCCACCGCAGCCAGCAGAGCTGTCACACGTGGTCCTGCGCACATTTTCATGTGGAATGGGAGGTTGTGGCAGCAACCTCAGCTCCCCACCAGAGCAAGTCAAGAAGCAGCTCCTCCCCACAAATCCCACAGGTACATCCTGGGGCAAGAAGCTCACATGCCCATGCCCGACAGCCTCACAGGCATGCTGGGCTCAGCCCTGCTCAGGATTGTCAGAGCCCAGAGAGCTGCAGGAGTTCCTCACAGGGGACTTTACCCCATTCCCAAGCCTGGCAGGGCACTGAAGGGAGCTGCACTGCAGAAGACATGGGCACCAACAGTGGCCACTCCGCGCCAGCGCTCAGGGCTGCCAGCCCAGGGCTTGTTCTAACCCGTTGTACAAAGAAACTCCTGAGCTGCTGCTTCCCATCTGGTCCTCAGACAGGAAGTAAGTGAGATGTCACTGTGTGTCACTGCCCTCCCGTCCACACAAAAATAGCTGCTCCGCTTCAGCAGCATTTGCTGGCTTGCAGCACACTCTTTCCCAACACATTGGGCAGCCTCCCACCCGAGAGGCCATTGGTGTCCGTGCAACCGCAAACTCCTCCCATGGTTAATGTGTGCACCTGCATCAGTTACTCGCACAATTGTGCCTCAACCACCGCAGGTGCCACGATCACAGGGCTGATAGGGAGCTCTAGGGAATTGCACCGTGTGAACAAGCCCCTCCTGCAGGGAGCAGCAGGGAAGGAAGAAAGGGAAGACAAGTTGAAAGAGGGGATGGAGAAGAAGGGAGATGTTGCAGAAGGGTTGCCTGCCCTCCCGCCACCTCCCTTCCATCCTCACCCTCAAAGGCAGTGGAAAGTTGTCTAAGGAAGCCCTGTCTGCACATGCCAGCATGTTCAGGAGAAGGGATCAGAACTGTGTATTTCACCACACGTATGCAATAAGTCTATATAAAAGTTCATACGAGTCCGTATATACTTTCACATCCGTACCAAGCCCTCCTTGCCTAGATGCCCTCAGAGCTGGGAGATGTCATATGTTTGGCTTCCTCCCTGTTATCACCAGCTTTCACTCGCTCAGGACCAGGGTGGACAGTAGTTCTCTGCCTGCCCGCTCCCGATGCCCCACAGCTGCAGTCATAGCTGACCCTGTCGGGGAGGAAAGCAGCAGGTATCCTCCAGCCACAGGCATTGGGCAGCTGGGGACTCATCACCAACGACCACCTCCCCTGGGGGCCTGCGGGATGGGGACTTTGTTTGCTAGCTCGTGTGGATCCTGCAGCGTGACGCCTCCCAGCAGAGACTTGTCATGTCCCATGGGGCTCAACCCCAAGTGACTCAGTGTCTTGGCTAGGCTCACCATGGGACAAGGCTGTGTTTTCCTATTCCAGGGCAGATACTGAGCCTCTTGCGTATGCTGAATAATATCTACATCCTTGAGGAGCTGCACCAATTTCTATGGAGCTGATCCCAGAGCGAGATAGTTGCTATAAACTTAGCCGGGGTTGCTATGATCAGCCTCAGCTCTCACGCCTGGGAATCACGGGCTTAGACCCGCAGGACATATGCCTGGAGCAAGCGCCAGCCACGCTGTCTCACAGTGTCTCACAGTGGCTCTGACTCATCCTCACGCCTCTAGATTAAAATCCTCCTTCTCGAGAGTGGGCAGGGGAGAAACTGCTGGGAACCGAGGGGTGCTGCCTGCGGGTTATGGAGAATTTAATTGACAAATGCCAGAGAGGGTACAGGGTACAAGCAGCCAGGACGCCCTCCTGCAGTCCCTGAAAACATCAGGTGCCACCACACTTGCCCCCGGTCCTTGAAAGGACCCTCTGGCCTGAACACAACCTCTGCCCTAGCACTGTGCAAGCCAAAAATGTCCTCAGCTCACCCACACACAAACAAAAATCATCACAAAAGGGCCAGCACCAATGCTTTTGTCCCCCGCTGGCACCACCTTCCCCCATAGCTGCAAAGCCTTGCTAGCTTTGCATCCAGAGAAGTGTTTCCCCTCCCCAGTTCAAGGCAGCAACAGGGCTGATGGGAAAAGCCTGTAACAAACACAAGGGGATGGCAGTTTTGAGTACCCAGATGCCACTGCCCACTTGAACACCCCTTGCCAGGGACAAGGGGAAATCAAGCCCTTTGGACTTTCCTCCACAGAAACTGTGAGATTCAAGGGCTATAAAAATATTTGCCTGCGACCCCCTCCATGCGTATCGAGTCAACCCAGAGTGCAGGCAAACAAGAGGAAGCTGGCCACCCATCTGCATGCTGATGGTAGCTGTGTTTCGCAACAGTCCAGACCAGCAGTTCAAGCAAAAAGCAATTTTCTGTGCATCAGCACCCCTTGTAGTTCCAGCGTTTCAGAGGCATGGCAACAGACTGACCCAGACAGCTGGGGCTGCACAAGTCGGAGCTCTGACGCCGCCCTCGGTTCCTGGTGGCCCTTTGGCGGTCTGCGGGATGCTGCTCCCTGTGTTCTGTCCTCTTTTCTGCGCTCCCTGATCAGCCCTTCCCAATCAGCCAAATGGGGTTTTGCCTGCAGCTCTGGGCAGCCTGAATGTTGCCGAGCGCAGCCTGGGGACAGAGAGAGGCTCGCAGCCCCGCTGTGACAGGCAGCAGATGCTTAATCCTCCTGATCTCTAGCTCCGCACACAGTAAGCTTGCCCTCGGGAATGGGTTTAGCGGTACGAGGATCAAAGAAAACGGAAGATTAAGAGATTGAAGGTCCCCTGCCTTCCCCCTTATATCAAAGCTTCCTGTGGAAATAGCATGGCAGGGGTAACCCAAAAGGAAGGGGTTTCCCTTCCAATAAGCAGTTAATGGTTGCAGAGGTCAACTTTTCTTAGTGCTTCAGTTTTATTTTTTGAGTTGTTTTGGTTTGGTTTTTTTTTTTCCTGAAATCAATAGAAACCTCCCACTGCTCCTCTGAAGCTTCCTGGAAAATTCACCCCTCTCTCTGGACTATTTCTGCATTTCAAAATTAGCCTGAAGAGGACAGTGACCTTGAGGAAATCTGCTGCTTCCAGTAACCTGCCGCCGTCTTGGCTGCACGCAATCGCCCAGGGCAGGCAGAGGTGCTGGCAGAGCTGCAGGATGGTTCTCAGAGTAGCAAGGGGTAGGCATTCATTTTTTCACACCCTTTGGTTATTGCATTTCGCTGACAAAAGCCAGCTGGGCTACCTCTTGAGAATAACAGAGCTGGTTATTACATGCATTCCAGATGCATGAGGAATATGATGCCCAGTGGATATTTAAACTGTGTTGCATTATGTCTACTAGTGATCTCACTTTTGTCAGGGAAAAGGTACAGATGATATTACTGTTTAGCACTTCACTGATGCCCCATGTGAGAAGGCTGGAGCACGGCTCATATGTGAGAAGTCTCCTTTGCTCACAGGCGGACCGTCCTTCTCCCCGCTGCTGTTCAGCTCAGGTGGGACAGATATTCCTAACAGCCGAAACCTTTTTGACAGAATTAGCACAAGCAGGGATGTCTCACACACCTCACTGGAGCCTCAGCCTCTGTGAAGTCTGGAAGAACCCGCACCTGAGATGAAGAGAGATGGCTTGGTGGTGGTTCAAGCAGTCAGGTTGAGATGAAAGCCTGGTCCATGTACATCAGAAGCTGAAGCAAGTTTGCCAGCTAATTTAGCAATCCGGTGAGGGTTATTTTCAACTAATCAGGAGATAAGGATATGAGGTAGATATTTTTATGGCCTTCCCCACAATACTTCTTTTTCTGATAGTTCACCAGGACTTGGTCAGTAGCTCCAAAGGAAAGAGGCTCATTGAAACAAGAGGCACAAAGCAGCTTGCACGTCTTCCCAGCTCTTACTACTGGCCCACACAGCAAGAGAACTTGCTGTAGGACAGCTTCTGCCTTTCTCCCCATAGCACGCCAATGTGACGGAGACATAAGCAACTGTCTGAGGGCCAGCAGCAGGAAGGCAGAGCCTCCCTCAAGCCATTGATACCCCGACCGACAACAGTAGGAACACAGAGCCTTTCTCGGGCCACCAATACTCTGACCTACAATAGCATTCAAACCTGAGCTGGCCGGATCACACAGAGTTTCTAGGACATAGATCTCCATCCTGGCTGCAGTTGATGACCTGCACATGGATGTCTGACAGCTACATGGCTGTACTGATTGTATAAAAGAAGCTGTACTGGTGAGTGCAGTATTACAGTCAAGCTGCAAAGAACTGGTCTCTAGAAAGCTCCTGGCAGCAGCAAGATACAGCTGAGGAGTCTGGAAAATGCAATTCCCTCCCTCCTCTCTCCCAAAGCAGATGCAGATAATGCCATACCTCCAGAAAATGACCTGGCCTTGGGATGCCATGGTCACCGCACCTACGAAGACAAGCCAAAAACCAGGTGCCCGAAGGTCCCACACTGTTCAGCACAGCCCCTGTCCTTCGCATAATGTATTCTCCCAGGCTGTCCTGCTTAAATAACTGATCTCAGCTAAGGAGTGGTGAGCCCAAGCAGTGAACTCTCAGGAATGAGGAAGCAGCAAGCATCTCAGCTCCCCCCTACCAGGCCAGTCAAAAGCAGGGAGGCCTGGTTAGTCACTGGGGCAACAGGAGAGGCCTCCTACACCATCCATTAAAGAAATATGTCTGATTTAAGACAAAAAAAAATCCCACAGCTCATGGTTTGGTAGACAGATAATCCTGGGGTCAGAGTGCAGCAGCCTCCCCTGTAGATCCATAGCTCGCCCATCACTGGGGGGTTGTGTTATATCCAGGACTAGCTTAGGTCTCCTTGCTGAAATTTCTACTCTTGCTGTTGGCGCTGGGCAGAGAAGTCCCACCTGCAGGTCCACTTCTCAGCCCCATTCGCAATGTGCTTCTTGCCCTGCCTCTCTGTGCTGCGCTAAGAGGCTCCTCCAGGCTCAGCAGTGCTGTCAGAGCCACACAGGCTCAGCAGTGGGCTCTTTCCTCCTGCTGTTTTCTTACTCTGAACTCCTCCAGGCCAAACTACTTCTAATCCCCAAGGCCAGCTCCTGCTGCTCTCAGATCTGCCATTATGGTGGACATCAGAGTATGCAGAGGAAAGAAACTGGCACAGACCCTGCAAGCCTTTCCCTCTGTGCTTTGTCTCACTTGAGACCAGGGGCAGGATGCATAGCTCTTGGGCATAAGAGGTTGAGAAGGGCAGACAGATTGTGAAAGAACAGAAAAGGGAAGGCAGCTTGCACCACCATGTTCAGTTTCCCAAAGGGGAACCTGTGTATCCTGTTATCTACGTCTGGACTGTGTTCCAGTGAGGATGGGGAAAGGGGAATTTTTGACAGTCCATAGCCATCTCCAGCAAGTTTAGATGATTAGAGGGAGTGAACAGCTTTCCCATGCAGAGCTGAGGATGCCCAGAGGAACTGGCAATAGGCGAGTACCTCAGAAACCCCACATTATTTTCTCTGCAACAACCAGAGTTTCAAATCAAGACCAATCAATACTAGTCAGCGATGACCAAACCAGCTGCAAAGGCTGATTAGCGTTCAGGAGGGTTTATGATGCCCTGAGGGGCACAGAGGCCCTCTAACTGCACACGTGCAAGATTTCAGAAGTATGTGCTTAGTCTTTTGGACCACAGTTCAACTCCAAAAGCCTGTTCATCTCTACAAGTGACGAACAGAGCCAGATATGCTGCACAGCACATAACAGACTTTTCAAGACAGCAGAGAGAGGGCTGGAATAGGCTGTGTCTCTTGTACAGGCACTAAAGTCAGCAAACTGTGTTCAAAGGCACCTAGCACCCACAACTCACCACTTCCAGCCTTCTCATGCCAGGATGAAGTTACATACCACAGCTTGTATTGAACTTCCTCCCATGTCCCAGCACCTTGCACTGATGAGAGCACAGATTTGAAACTCCACTAAGCCTAGTCACCTGTTACAAAACAAAATTAGAAAGCAAATGGTTTCCTGCTGGGTCAGGGAGTTGAATCGGCTCTCCTTGTGGTCTAGAGGAGTGTCACACCCTGTAAAGCTTATGGTGTGTCAGGACAGATCTCATGGCCTGCAGCAAGGACAGAGAAGCCAGGGTGGGACCTTCTTTCGAGAGTGACTAGTCATTGGGTTTACCCAGCTCATGAAGTTCATGTGCAACTTCAACATGAGTGCTTGACTGCGAAGCTAATCACTCTCCAGGTAGAGGAGATGATACCTGAACGTCCTGTGCAAGGTCTGTGGCAGAGCTGTGAACAGGACCTACTCCTAATGTTCCAATCTTGGCTGTTACCGAAAGCATGTCCTTCATCCTCTGGCCTCTGAATGAAACTGCGGAGTAGAAATCTTTCACCTGAGAATCACTGTCGCAACTTTGGTTGTTGCAATAGTTTAAACATAAAGCAGACTTTGTACGGTTTTCACTTCCCTTCTGCTTTAGCATGGAATAGCCCTTTTAAATCTGAAAAAAAAAAAGAAATCTGACTTATTTTGTAGCGTTCTACTGATTACTAAACCTATCATAATTTAGCAGAGCATTACTAGAAGCTAAGAATAGTTCCAGGCCATTGTGGCCTGGTGGGAAATGCACATTGAGAAATATCCTGTTGCTCTTGGTGACACCTGATTTACAGCTGCCTTTAGCGCAGTGCACAAACAAAGCGTCCCCTTTCAACACCAGTTAACTCCGGGTCATAGCTGCAGCACACCTCATTGCACAGTCAACGATCGGGTTACTTACATTTTGGAAAAACAGGTCTATTTCTCAGGCACAGGCAGCCCTGGAAGGACCAGGGCAAGTCCCACTCACCAGGGCAACACCACATTAATTACTGAGCAGCTCTCATGCTGGAGCCTACCCCTCTCCATATGTTTATGCTGTAAAAACCAAGATGTATTCAGAATGTTTCCCAAAGAAATCAAGGATCTGTGACCACGTGGTCTGCCCAGCTTTTACCACTTTTGAAGCTATTACCAAAATCCAAACAAGTGTGACAGCAGGATCTGGTCTGTCAAAGCTGATGAGCACCTCGGGAAGAGACACATCAGCTGTTTTCACTTGAGAAGCAGGCAACAGCAGGCACAAAGCGTTACCAGATTTGTTGTGCCCACCAGCTGATGTCCTACAGCTGGCTACAGCATGTGCTGCCTCTTTCCTGCGCGAGGGAACCAGTGGGGGCAGGAAGGACTGAAGGTGGGTCAGGGCCCAAGAAGACGTTCAGTGGTCTGGGTGAGGCACAGGCACGAAAACCAGGCTGCACTCACTCTGCCCTTCATGATACATCTTGTTTCTTTTTCCACAAATAATAATTCTGTTAGAAGAGTTCTCTTACTTACAGGAAGCTTAATTTCAATGTCACTGGAAAGCTGGAGTAGCTATCAGTGAAGGAGGAGGACCAGGAGAAGATGGAGTTGTGACAAGCTGACAAGCAGCCAAGTTTGACACAGTGCTTGAGAGAGGTGAAAGCAGCCAGCAGGCTGAAAAAGATGAAAGCTACCCTTAGGATTTGGTGAAAAATGTTGGACGTTTTTCCAGCCTGTGATCCTACATCTGTAACAATGGTGTCAAGAGGTGCTTGAGAAGCACCAAAAATGGGAACTCTAGCGGTCTGGAAAGAGGAAAGCTTGTCACTGCCCTATCTGTCCTTGGCCTTGCCTGCCCTTGAAGGGAAGCTGGAAGCAGCAGCACTCAGAAAAAGCCCTCATGTCAAAACAGGGAGGTGGTGAGCCCCCCTTGGCCAGAAATAGACAAAATTCTCTACAACTGCCTGTGAGCCACTGCCAGGATCTGTCTTGACATGGCACTCCAAGTGGTCCGTGCACCCTTGTGAATCACCTCCTGCTGTGGGAAGGGCAGGAAGCCCTGCTGAGCCAACTTCTGCTGTGATCTTCTCGGGACAAACTAAACATTCACACACAGAGCTAGAAGTGCAGCTGTGTCACCAGTGTGGTTTGCCTCCTCTGATAAAGGAGAGATACCCTAGCATGATAACTGACTCTAGAAACACCCTACATGGAGTCTTCCAGGCCACAGGGCCCCTTCCAGGTCTTCCACAATCTCTTGATCTGGCTGTGCTTTTCATAGCTACACTGTTTTCCCTATCTAGGGAATAAGTCCTACTTCTCCTGTCTCCCAAAGCCCCTCCTCATCTTCATCTCCCCCCACCCCCCTTTTTTTTTTTTTCCCCAAACTCTGGAGACAGGCAACTTTATCAATAAAGGTTTTTGTCCTGGGAAAAATATCAATGTTTACTGGTGCAGTTCTGTCAACGCTGCATGTATGCTTGTCTTGAAAATACCTTTGTTATCTGAAGGACCAGCTGGTCAGAAATAACATCACGTATCCCAGCAGACTACACCTCCTAATCCACCACCTGCCCAAGGCTGATTACCAACAGAGCACTGGAAGCCATTCCTGGGAATGGCTGTTGGGGTGCAATATGAAACTCCAGCAGATCGGTAGGATATATTCATTTCACAAAGCATTCTGAGTAATGAACACTGAGGGCAAAGTCTGCTTGCAAATAATGTGAGGGCATTCGCACCTAACCCCTACAAAGTGACTAAGGTCATTAAATGTCTTTTCTGCCCATGATTCTTCAAGCTATCCTAATGCACAGTCCTCTTTGTCCAAACGCAGAATGGTAGCCAATCAATACTTTACAATCCCTGAGACTGAGCCTTCAAGTCAAACGTAGAGCTCAGCCTGAGCTGACTGCAGTTCCCTGAAGAGTTGGTGTAATTCTCACAAACAGCTTCTTGGAAAATGTCAGTGACAGGGTGTGTAAGGCATGCCTAACACAAAGAGAAAACACATTCCTCTGAGAGGACTAAGGTATTTTTAGACAGAAATTATGCGCCTAGAAGGTAGTGCCGTCCCTATGAGTTCCCTCTGCAATACAACATGGAAGGTCTGAGAAAAAACAATTTACGTGCGGGGGATGGGGAGCAAGAAATAGACACAGAAAAGGAGGCATTTTACATCACATTCTGTGCTGAGCACTGACTCTGAACGTAGCAAGGATAAGAATGAGTTATTTTTTGTTACTTTGAAGGTTAACTGAAATTATTAAACTTTCACTTTGAAATTTCAGTGTCAGCAACTTGGAGACTTAAATTGCCTAACTTGGAGACGTAAACTGCCTTAACCTTCCCCCATTTGTTTGACAGCCCTTTCTGGATGATTAATAGAAAGCTCTAAACAGCATTTGCATAAGGATAGCTATCTCCTTTGCTGGGAAGAAGTTCCAGAACTGGATTTGTAAGAGGAACAAACAACAAATGAGAATCTTTTAGGTCTAAGCAAGCAAACTGACAGCACAGGTTTCTACTATTTACAAGCCAGCTATCATCAGCCAGAAAGAAAGAACCAGTCCTTACTGTTGACACTGGAGCAGCATTCCTCTCCCCAAGTGACCAACAGTCAGACCTTTGTCCCCGGCTCCCCAGGCAGTACTAGGAACCCCTAGCAACACACACCTACTAGCAAGGTTACCCCCAGGGCAGTAGCATTGCCAGTCTCAGTGACACAAATGTGTTTTGTTCAGGAAGGTATCCAGGGTCTCTGCTGCACCCAGGCAAGCGGCAAGCAGCAATCGGCAGGTTAGCAGTTGCCCTTCCAGGAAAGTGCCTCTTACTCCTCATCACAGATGTCATTTCCCCAGCTATGGGTCAGCAGCACACATACAAGAACAGGTTATATATCTCCCTCTCCCCTGTGGAAAATGGGACAAGCTGTCCTTCTAAAAACAGAGCCTTGCCAAGCCTGCACAAGCAAAATCCAGGAGTTTTGCTGTATTCTGTCTTCTTCTGCTGCTCTTGCTTAGGTACCCCAGTTCAGGACAGACACCTGCGAACTTGTGCCTATAGCTCCCACTGATGCTCAGACTGTCCCCAAATTTTTCCTTGGTGAGCTGGATGCTCCCCTGGCTCCTACATCACCCCCAGCAGCGCTACGTCCTACACCATCTCCATGGAGAACACACAGACTGGGTAAATGAACAGGAATCAGCACGATGGCTGTTTCTTAGATTTGCTTCAGAAATATTACTAATCTGCCTTGCTCCTACTTTGCAGGGAGGGTGTAATGACACTACAGCTTACTTGGAGAAAATATAAGAGTGGCAAACACAACAGCAGCTCCCAGTAGTGTGACTGTGTTACCTGTGCCGCATATCTAACTGGGAGGCAGAAGCAATATTCAGGCTGCCAAGCCTTTCCAAGGCACGAACACAAACCCTTTGGAATGTGCCCCAACAAGCAGCTTTGGCTTCTTCAAGGAGGACAGCAGAGACTGTCGATCCTGCAGAAGGAGACACATCTTGACCCTCTTGTGAGGTAACTGCTCAGATTGACTTTCCCCGTAGACCCTGACCCCACAGGCCTCGAGTCCTTGAAAGTGTAGGTACCAGTACAATTCCCAGAGTTTGCTCCTGTTCAGGCACAAAACAACTTTGCATACACAACCCTGGGTGGAATATAAGGCACAATTTTATTTCTCCTCATTCTTCTTTCTCAGTTTGCATCCATCACAACGTTGGCAACGAGGCTCTGCAGTGATCACGGGGATCCTCATGGTTTGTGCTCCTGCAGCTGCCAGCAGTAGTGCCCTGGGCTTGCAGGGGCTCACCTCAGAGTGCAACTGTCCTGAGCAAACTCCTCTGTGAGGTGTCACTGGGTGGCCCTCCCAAGCACTCAGAGCTCTCCTTCACTTGTCCACAGCATGACCAGTGGGGGCAGCCAGGGTGACCTTTGTGTCCATGGCCACAGCCTTGGTACCCACCTGCAAGAGAAGAGGCAAGCAAAAGTGGAAAAGAAAATCCCAGTGTGTCAGAGGCTTTCAGAGAATGCTTCAGCCCCAGGACTTCTCTAAGACGAGGAGTCATGTGCTGATGAGACCACAGCATATTCAAGGCCAAAATTACCACAGCTCCTTAAAGAAAGGAGAACAACAGAGGGGGACCTCCCTGTTCCAGTCGCTGGGGAAAGCTAAAGATTTTAATTTTCTTGTCTGTTGAGTAATGCAAGACATGGGCCTGCAGAACCCTGTGCCAGCCACTGGTGGCTCTGGCCAGAGTTAGATACAGATCAAGCACAGAAATAGGAAGAGGCTGGTTCTATAATAAAACATGCAAAACACACAATGACACACACAGGTCAAGGACTGGGAAGCTGGTGGGGATTAAACAAACAGAGAGATCCTAAATGAGTGAAGCTTTTCCATTCAACAGCATTAGGCACCGTGTGAAACAGTTCGGAAGCTCCCAACCTGCCAAAACGGGAACAGGAACAGCATAGAAACAGTGCTGCTTAGCCTCATTGAGAAATGTGGGGAAAGCTGAGCACTCACCTGGCATGGTACCCCCACAGGCACAGCGAGCAGCTTTCTGCCCTCCGCTTGAGCAGAATGTGCAGCAGTGAAACACGCCTTGGTGCTCACGGAACTTGTTTTTCACCATCAGAGTGAATGGAGAGCCCTGCAGAGGACAAGTAAACAGAGAAGCTGCTGCAGCGGATGCTATCAGATGTTGTGTGCGTTTTCAGAAACCAACCAGGTGATCCTGTCAGATCACTAAGCCCGGTCTTAAACTGCTAAATGGTAGAGGTAATCCTTATAAAGATTTGAAGTAAGTACTTAGAAAAGAAAAGCAGGTAAAGAAGAAGCAGTGCAAGAGAAACAAGAAACGTTACCTTTACATGTTGCCCTTTCACATAGACACAGACAACATACAAGCCTGGCTCCTCAGGGCTGTAGGAAACATGGTAGGTCCCATCACTGTTATCACACACTTTTGGCTTGACTGCACTATGAACAGAGAGAAGTCCAAGAGGTCAGTGAGTGGCAGAAAATTGTTCTACGTGTGAGCCATTGTTTGGCCTAGATTTGTGGTCAGTTCCTTATCCATAGCCTTTTTCAGCAGCTGCGGGTCTGAAGCGAGCTTAGCAGGATGCATGAGCAATGCTCAAGCATTGAGTTGCTTTCACACGCACCCGCTCCTTGGAGCTGCAATTACCATACAAAGGAAGTCACACAAAGCTAGCTGCACTGCAAGGATTTGTAGCTACCCTGAGCACTGAAAGAGCAGAAGATGAAAGACAGTGCACTTGCAGGTCAGATTACCCCATGAGATAACAGCCCTCAGAAATGGGGTAAATTCACAGCTTCAGAGAGCATTTACCTCCAGAAGAGACCATGAATAAGACAGGACATGAACAGGGAAGATTTGAACCACTTCAATCACTGTCACAAAAGCACTGACCCCAACTCTTCTCTTCAATGCTCTGAGGAGTCCTAGGTCCCTGCTGGTGAACTCTCCCTTTCCAAAGTGAAGATCTCTGGGTTTCTCAATGAACCCTGGTGGACAACAGTCCCAGGGAAAAAGCATCAGCTAGTTACTGATTGCCTGCTTCAGTAAGGTGGAAAGAGCTTTCCACAGACAATTATCAGGCAGCTCTGCATACAGAAAGGTATTCTTCCTAACCCCCACTAATTAGTTTCTTGTGTCACAAGACATGACATTTTATAATCTTCCAGATTTGCAGGCTGTGTTCCCCACCCCCCACCATTTCACATCAATACAGCTGCCTACGTCATTTCCTGCCATGAACTGTGTGGTGATACTTCAGCTGCTGTGCCTCAACCCAAAGCCAAACAGCTTTCAGCAACAGATGTAGCAACTGCATACACCCAAGAACATGAACTTGAGTTAATGTGGCCACAGCGACCTCTACCCCATCAAGCAAAATCCACATAACCCTTGTGTGCACATCTTCCCACATCGTATGTGCACCTAAGGAAAGTACACTGGTGCAATGTTCTGGAACAATGATGCTCTAGTGATAAGCATCTGTGCAGCCAGCACTGTTTCTGTATGCCATGTCAACACTTCCCCATTGCAAGCATCCTGACCCTTTTTTCATCAGGTCATCCCACCAATATCCTGGAATAAGTTACACCAGCATCTTGCTCCAGCTGCACTGTATGTACAATAAAACTGAATACGTGTTTTTCTTAAGAACTAACCCCCAGTTGGCTCTGCATTTGTGACTGGCTGCTTTATAGTAACAAATGTGGCCTGAAAACAGTTACAAAATTCTTTTTTCTGGTTGGTCATTTCATTGTGGAAACACTTAGGAGCCTAATTGCGCTCTTCTTGCTTTTGTTTTGGTTTTTTTTTTTTTTTCTAGAAAAACTCTGAACATGTTTAAGTACTCAACACTTGCAACTATATGAGAAAGCACAATGAAGTCCCGACACAGATTCTTTCTCCAGAACATACACTAGGTACTTCCATCAACTGTCAGAGGCTCCTGGCCTTGGATAGGAGCGGTCATTGACTTGGGACAGTCATTCTGGGGTTGCTATGTTACACTCATTAGGTGTTAACAAAAGCAGAAGCCCTGGGGGTCTACTGATAGGGGTTGGAAGTATCAACAGTTCATTCTCACAATACGTAACAGGCACTGAGAGTTGAACCCTTTAAGGAGTCCCAAATCACTGAAAGACTCAATACAAATCTGAGCCAACACTATCAAGCTCCACACAGCCAAATACAACCAGTAAGAAGCACTGCTATACCAGTGGGAAGAACAGTAGTGCCTTTTCCCCTACAGATTCTGACCCACATGCCTGCCCAAACAAGGAGGGAGCCAGGATAAAGGAGGCAGAAAGGCAAACCCTGTGACTGGGGAGCTCTCAGGTGAAGTACCCACCAGTCCCTCTTGTCCTTGTGGGTGATGGTGACCTGCACAGCTTCTCCTCCTCGCCCCATCCGCTCCCCCGTGGTGTCACTGCAGAGCAGGGTAAAGCCAGTCAGCTGGTTCTGACGGGCACTGTGGAGATCTGCAAGGCAGAGAAACAGCGCCAGGAACGATTCACACAAGCCATGACTGCCACCTCCCACCTATTTTTCAGGGTTGCAGTCCCCATCAGAGCACAGCCAGGACTTTGCTGCTGGGGTGTACAGCTCCTTCCACTCACAGGGAAAAGTACATATATGACTGGGGATCAGGAAAGAGTGGACAGCCGTAGGCACTGAGCGATGTTAGGCAGGCTTAGCCTGGAGGTCTGTATGGATCAGGGTGGTCTTCCTGCCTACCCCTCTAAGCCCAGCTGGCATCTTCCCAGAAGGCCTCAAGGTGAACCATGCAACTAGGAGGGAGGAGGAACAGCCCCGCTGTGCAGTGTGGAGCCCCAGAGACCTCAGCACTTTCATTTTGGCATGGAAGGGATTGAACGAGCTCTGCGTTTGTCTCATCTGCCCGATGCAGGCCATTACTGACCAGAGCTGCCTGTGCTCTCTGGGCTGGTCTGAACATTATCTGTTTGCTGACCCTGCTCCAAGTCCTTAGTAAGCAAATATCCATGAAACCATCGATGCGAGCTACTCGCGTGGCAATCTCAGCAGAAGCTGTAAGGGGAATGAACTTACTCGTTCCGCCACCGAGGTTATCTGCCTGGGCCCGTGCTGCAGAACAGCTGGGGTCACTGGAAGAGCAACACATCCTGCTATTGCAGGTGCCATTCCCATCCCCCGAGTAAGCTCTGGTCTTTGGCCTGAGGGTTGCTCTCCTCACACCTCAGCTTCATGCTGAGGTCAGTAAAGTTGTGGAGGGCAGCTCCAGTAGGCTCTGTACATCTGGATGGGGATAGCTCTCTGGCTCTCTGCCCAGCACAGCTCCCATAGGCCCTCAGCAAGAAATGAAAACTCCAGCAGGACTCTACATCTGCCCCTAGTCAATGCCTGGACATCAGGGAGCCAACAGTGCCTTAAGCTGCACACCACATGGGTACAGAGAACAAAGACATGACTTCAGTGAGACGTGCGTTCCCATTTATCTGTTTTACAGCACTGCATTACCTTCCCCATGCAGGGTACATCTGGCTGGATCAACCACTTTATTGAGAATAGCCCCATAAAGTTCATAGCCGTGACACTGTCCTGCCCTCTCCTGGGGAGAGAACTGGATCCCGTCGTCCACGCTGGGATGGGTGTTGTAAGCAACGCTGTTCAGCTTTGCCAGCCGGCTTGCTACCACCCCTTTGGTGATAAGGATCTCCAGGTCTGAGCCGCTTGTCAGCAAGCGCTCTGTGAATTCCACACCTGTCCTCATGTCCAGCAGCAGCTGCTGCAGCTGGGCCTTCCGCAAGTGCAGCAGGTTTTCCTTCTGCACCTTCAAGTCCTCCAGCTGCTTCAACAGCCGGTCCCGGTGCTCTTCAATTGCTTTCACATACCCACTGACAAACAGACAGATCTCTGTGGCCACAGCCTCTGTGCGACCACGTAAGGCACTACCCATGTCATCCATCTGGCTCAGCACACCCTCTAGGGTGCTCATGCGCTGCTGGGTGCTTTTCAGCAGCTCCCGTAGGGTGTCCCCATGCCTGTGGATGACATTGCCAGTGAAGTCATAGGGGTGCTGCCGGTGCCTGTCTACAATGCAATCTCGGCACACAGGCTGGTCACACTGCTCGCAGAACAGCCTTAGCCTCTCTGTGGGATGGGAAGGGCAGAAGAGAGGCTTCTCAGCCTGGCTGCAATCCTTGGTGTTCTCCAGCTCTGTCACAGCATGAGAGGCCGTCTTCTTCTGTCTCCTAGAAGGGAGAAACCACACATCACTTCATGCATTTTGGATATGAAATGTAAACATCCAAGACCCTTTGTGAATGCCAGTCTGTACAGACTACAAGTCACAGTGTGCATTGCTCCCTCCTGTCTCCACTGAAATTCACTCTGCATGAAGGGACATGTGGTCTCGTAAGGACAAGGCTCCACACAAAAGAGGACAGCATTGGCAAGCGGCTCATTAGAGGCTGCTCTCAGGCTCCCTGCGTGCTGTCAGCACTATTTTCAGACACAAGAATTGTGTGACCCACCAAGTCCACACACAGGGAACAGGCTGCCAGGCTGCTACTGCCAGCAGCCCCTTCATGGAGCCTGACAGAAGTGGGATAGTTGCAATTACCCACAGAGCCTGCTGTAACAAAGGCAGCAGGAGGGCAGTGAGCCCCACAAAGCGACAGCTGGCAGGAGGTGTCTCGAAACAGAATTGCTCACCAACAGTCACTTCTGGAGAGGAATGGGAAGTGCCAAGCTCCTCAGCCATCAGCCCAGTGTTCTTCACCAGCTTTAAATTTGCTGAGGCAAATGAGCTGTAATATCCCTTAGGGTAAAACCTAGTTCAGGCCACTGCTAGAAGACAGTCTGTGGTAAAACATTTTGTATTCTGAAAGTCAAACTCCACGTCCTTCTGGCTGCCAGGTTAGGTCCCGCTCAGAGGACACCAAGGATGGGACACAAAGAACCTCTTATGACCCAGACATCCACCATGTTACAGGGCAGCACTAGAACATTTCAATTTTATGCTATTTTGGACACTGGGAGCTACTTATTGAGCAGGATGTAAAAGCCTTTTCTACTTCCTTGTCTCCTGCACTAATGACTTCTGGCAGTTGCGATGACAGCTCCAAGCCATAAGCAAGGAAATACTCCGAGGACCAAGCTCTATAGAGTTGCTCTGGCAACATAAAACAATCTCATCACAGGGCAGGACATGGCCCTTACACTACTCCTTTTCCTTCCCACTAATTTCCCTTGGGTCCAGCACATTTTCAAAGGCTTCTAGCATTATTTGTACAACACCCTTCAAATTCACACTTCCCTGACTTCCACCTAAGACCTCTCTCACTTATTCCAAAGAGCACAACAGTGGAACTCAGATACATAGAAATCTTCCCTCTGCACCAGGAAATAATTTCAAAATGGTTTCCTTTGGCCCTTGTTCTGCTCTGCCATCAACTAAATCAGGTGCAAGTCTGCAGACGCTAGTGGGGCAAAAAAATGATATCAGTCAATAAGGTAGGAAGCAGGTCACTGTGACAAATTTTCTACTGCTTCATACCTTCCACAGTTATTTCTGTTAGCGCGGCAGGCTGCTATTCAAGGTCCCAGTTTATCACTCTTCAGCAGCTTGCATGGGGTACAAGGCATTAGCTAATCAGAATGGTATGCTAAACATTATAGCCCCGAGTGGAAAGGTAACTAAGAGTCTAAGCCATTTTACCACTGGCACCAGTATCTGCAGAGGGGGCAGGGCAGTGAGGAATATGCCACAGTTTGCTAATCAAGTGGAAAGAAGCAGCAAACGCGGAGGGAATGGGCTGAGCTGATTAATCCAAGCTAAGAGGATTGCCTGACTATTGCTACTGTTTTTCTGACCCTGCCTGTCACCTCCTTGCTCCAGAAGGCGGTTCAGACTTCCCTGTCTCTACTATCATGGTGCTGCCTGTCCTCTGCCATGCTCACTGGCCACTGCGTCTGCCTCCTCTTCAGCTCCTACCTCTGCTGCAGTCACCTCTTCTTCCTGCCTTACTGACATGACCCTCTCTGAGGTACACAGCTCTATTCTGCTATCAAGCCTTCGGTTTTCCCATATTCCAACAGAACTAAACCCTGTAACATCAGGCATACTGCAAAGCAATATTGTTACTGCTATAGGCTCCCAGCCACACAGAAATGCTGAAAATGCACACAAGATACATGGACGCAACAGTTAACAGTCATCAGGAGGTAGCAACCACGCAGGCAGGCCAGTGTCAGGACTTCCACTTATCTCCTTTCACTTCACATAAGGGTGTCTGTGCACATACACACAGTAAATGTTTCTGGAGGTGGAGAGAGGCAGACCAGCAGCTTAACTTGCCCATTTTCCCTTGGGAGACGTGCGTTCTCCAAAGTGGGACAGCACAAGGCTCTTGTCCTGAAGGTACTCTGCCTGCATCCATGCCTGTTGGAGCGCTGGGGTCATGCTAAACTGAGATGCAAATCAGCAAACAGGCACCACCACGGGCAAAGGGCGGCCTGATTTTGGTCTTCAATAATGGCTTCAACTGACCAGGAGTGACTGACATACTGCTCACACCTTGACGGTCCCCACCTGAGTACAGAGCATCCTCCAGGGAGGGTAAAAATCTCTTAGGGATTGAACAAACTGGAAGACAAGTGGGTTGACGGCTTGGTTAGCTCTGTGGGGGTCCCTGCCTGCTTCACCCACCCACTCTGTCAGGCAGCCCGAGGAGGGAAGGCCGCCCCGCGCACCCCGTGGCGAGGTGGCCCCGTCCGGGCCGGTCCCCCTCGCCGCCCCCTCACCTGTGGGCCTGGCAGCAGAAGAGGCAGAGGTCGGCCCCGCAGGTCAGGCACCGCCTCACGGCCGCCCCGTCGGCGCAGAGGTCGCACCCCGCCGCCGCCGCCCCGCCGCGGCTCAGCGCCAGGTAGTCGGGGGTGAGCTGGCCGACGCCGCCGGGCGGCAGGGCCACCTCGGCGTCGCACACCGGGCAGAGNGCCGCGAGGCCCGCCGCGCGCCGCCCCCTCGCGCCGCCCCCGGCCGTTGGGCGCCGGCTGCCCCGTTGCTAGGGGCGACGGACGGCGGTTGGGGTCGGGGGTGTCGTACCCGAACCGGCGCCGCCATCCGCCGCCGGGCCCTGCGTGAGGCGACGGTGTGAGGGGCGACGGGCGCGATGGCGGCCGGGGGACCCCGCCGCCGCCTCCCCCGGGGCTCCTCCTCCGGGACGGGACGGGCAAAGGCGGGCAGAGAGGAGCCAAGACCCCACTTTGTCCCCGTCCTCCTCGCCGAGGCGTTGAGGAGCCTCTCCCGCCGGTTGCCCACCCCTGGCAGCTCCTGGATTTTTCCCAGCCGGTCATCTGGGAAACGGCCCCCTCCCCTGCCCAGCCGTGGGTAGATTTTGTGTTTCCAGTTCTTCCAGCTCAAAACTTCACCTCCTGACTTCACCCCCGGCTGGCCTTTGCAGTCGGTCTTTGCAGACCCTTTGCTGGCCTGCCCCTGTTGCCTGCAGGCCTTCGTAGTTTTCCCTTCTGATCATCGGTGAACTTGCTGAGCAGCGGAGAAGCAATTTCAGTGAAACTTCAATAGAAATAGTGCAACGCAGCCAGGCTTCCCCGTTGACTGCCCACGGAGATTGGCTGAGGACTGTATTGATCCACTGCGCCTGGGAATTATGAATATTGTAGAAGGCAGGTTTTGAAATCAGTGTCTTTGAAGTCCTGCATGAAGCTCCTTGGACTTTGATGGTATCTACATGATTGCTTTTACCAGTCTGATTTGTAAGCTCCTCAAAGAATGAAATTAGATATATCTTATTTTTTTAAAGAAACCTCTTTTCTGTAAGACCATGTTGACTAGCATTGATGATATGCGTATAATGTGCTGCATTCAGCCCTTAATGACTGAACTTTGTACCAGCTTCTCCATTAGTTTGCCTAGGACCATGGCTATCTTACCTGTCCTTTCCTTTTGAATACCAACATGGCATGAAAATCATTTGAAACTTCTGGGTTTTAAGTTCCCTAAATTGCATTAAAAATCAACAAGCAAGGGAGATCTCCAGTCAGATTTTTTTAAGACTTCTGAGTGCAACTTATCTAAACCAACTGATCTGTAAATATTTAATCTGCAGTGGATGTTAACATCTGTCCTATACAGAATGGCTTGACAAAGACACTGTCTTCTTTGTGCAATGCACTCAAACGTTTCTGTGTCTTTTATGTTGTAATATGAGATCAAGGTTTTAGACCACGATCAGGTGTTTACAACCTTGAAGATGATCAAAAGAAAGACGTTCCTAGCAGCCTCCTTCGGATTAACTATTAGCGAGTGAAGTGGTTGCTGTGGAGGTTAGAGAGAATAAAAGTTGCAGTAATTGTGAGACAAGATGACTTGATAACAATATTAGACGTTGTGGCAGAGAGGAAAGACTGGTTCTTTTAATCGTGCTGGTGGAAGGAATAGCAAATGACACTGTAAGCGTGGGTGTGGGAAGAAAAAGGGAGAGGAATCGTAATGTCGCCCTTGCGCAGAAAAGGCAAGCTACCTAGAGAACGGCAGCGACTTCCATTGCTGCAGAGAGACGGTGAAATAAGCTGTGGCTGGCAATTGCAGAGGAAATCTGAGATTCCACTCCAGGTGATCTGATCTGATCATGTGCTCCGAGGATGATCAGGTTGGAGCACAGGACAGATCACTGCTGAGTAATGTATCCATGATACATTATCAGTAGCAACATCAGGATGACTAGAGGGAGTTGCACTGAAATGAGCAGGAGAGAATGGTCACAAGAGCCCTGTGAGACTCAGAGAAAGAAAAGACAAGCAGAAATGCCGCCTCCCAGAAATAATACTGATCCAGTGGCCTGTGAAACAGGAGCTGCACTAGTACAAACTTGTGAGTCAGTTTTGATTACTCTCCCTATAGTATTGCTTTCTTGCCTATTGCCAGTCAGTGGAGGAAGCCCCTATGCCACTAAGTCCTGAATTGTGGAAGGCAACTCAATGGACGTATATGCTGACACCCTGTAAATATCTTCAAGAAACATATTTATCTACAAAGCACTACGTAAGAATCGGTTTGGGAGGCCCGCTCCCATCGGATTATTCAGAGTTTGCTTTGTAACTGGACAAAATGTAATGATGAAAAAAAGAATGTGTTAACTTATAAACACTGATGGGCAATAAAGGAGCATAGTTACAAAAATGAAGCAATGAAAATGTGTCATTAAAATTACGCTAAGCAATAATGTTTTCCTTTTGCCTCATTTCACGTGAGTTGATGGATGGGTAATTATCCTCATTTGGCCCAAGATTTTCTTGAAATGGAGTCCTCTTCAAACTTGTTTTCCTGCTCCTATTGTTAAAGATGCCTATCAGAGCCTCTCAGAGTATTTGCCCTGGGTGACCAGTTTCCTTTCCCTACCGCACTTTCCCTGGCAGCTCCTTCCTCTTTTTCCTGTTTATTCACTTCTTGTTTCCTACCATTAAGCACTGGATCATCACGCAGAGACGTGGTAGACTTGATGGTTTCCTTCCCCCTTCCCTTCAAGGGCTCTGGACTAATATTTCTATTGTATTTGCTAATTAGCCCACTCTGGGGAGATCTTTATGCTGCTTTCCTGTTTATATTTTTCTGAAGAAATATTGGTAAAACTTAGTATATAGTGTACCAAAAAAATCTTTGAAGCATAATTTCCTTCCTAGAGTCTTTGGGAGTAGTGTGGGTGTAAACCATTAATTACATTTGGAATGGGATGCCTCATGCTTCCCTCTCCCAACCTGTTAATTTTAGGGAGCTGTTTCTGGGTATCCTGCCCTAAGAAAGGAACTGAAAAGGTGGTGAAGACAAAGTCATTAGTGAATGGGACAATGAGGAGCAGACCTGCAGTCCCCGGGCTCACAGAGAAGTACAAGATGACTGATGACAAAAAAGAAGCTCTGAAAGTTATTCAGAAAGAAATCACTAGAGATCTTGTCGACAGAAAACAGAGAACCTGTCAAAGTGCCACAGCCTGGGTTAACAGCAGCCAGAGGAAGGTGGAAAATGGATTATTTGGAGAGTTTACAAAGAAAAGAGAAGCAAAAAAGACATCTGGCTGCTTTCCACTTAACCAGCAAGTCCAGTTTTACCATGAATTTGTCAGCCCTGGGAGCTACTGTGTTTCAGAGAGTTCTCTGAACATGCAGAGCTGCCAGGTTGGTCTTCTTGGAGTACTTGATTCATCATTACTTGCTTCCATCAAACTGTTTTGTGTTGCCTACCCCGCAGACACCCAGCTAACAGCTCTTCCCCTTTATATCAACCTCACCTGGAAAATCCAACAAATGGTCTCCCAGCCTAGGCAGAATCTCTTCTTCATTCAGCTAAACATGTTTTTAAAATGATGTGGCATTTGACTCGCGGGAGGAGCATTTACATACTTTTCTTTTAGCTTCTGGTCCAAGAGTCTATTATTATCAGTCTATTTACTGAAGCATAGGGGCTGGTGTCTTCCCCAGCCCTCACTTTCTGCATCCAGCCCCAGGGCTCTCAGAGCATGAGCACCTACACTTACCTGACTTGATGCCAGCCAGAGCTTGGGCATTTCCCATCTCCTGGGAGCCCACAATGCTAGGGTCTATCCGACAAAGATGCCAAAGATTCTCAGCTGCCTTCATTAGCTGCCTGGTGTGGTTGTGAGGACAGGTGGGACAGGAGCATGGCAGGCTCAGGCACAACAGGGAGAGCCGTGCCTCTGGATGAAGCCACCTCTCCCTCCTTACGCCAGTGCTCATCCAAGCCTGCCCTCAGCACAAGGTGCAAAGCAAGTTTAGATCTGGTAACAGGCTCACGATCGGGTATGAAGTATAATGTAGATGTCATTAATGTGCTCTCTGTGAATGAGACCCTCCCCTGGCTCCAGGTTTTGTATGTATGGTGTCTCAGACATATTGCGTGTGCTTAGTTATAAAGAAAATGCCTTTGATTGGGTTTATATGTCACTATCTCAACCCAAACTTCTGGGTTGAGTTTGTATCTCCTTTGACTCCTGCAGCAGCCGAGCTACTGGACAGTGCCCTATAACTTGTGGGGCCACACAACTGTTAGGTTTTCTTTCTTCTCTATCAGGTGGCAAAGGTCACTCCATCAGACATGAATCATAGAATGGTTTAGGTTGGAAGGGACCTTAAAGATCATCTAGTTCCAACCCTTCTGCTGTGAACAGGGACACCTTCTACCAGACCATGTTGCTCAAAGCCCCATCCAGCCTGGCCTTGAACACTTCCAGGGATGGGGCATCCACAGCTTCCCTGGGCAACCTGTTCCAGTGTCTCACCACCCTCATAGTGAAAAATTTCTTCCTGATATACAATCTAAATCCACCCTCTTCCAGTTTGAAGCCATTGCCCCTCATCCTATCACTACATGTCCTTGTAAAAAGTCCCTCTCCATCTTTCATGCAGGCCCCCTTCAGATCCTGGAAAGCTGCTGTAGGGTCTCCCCAAAGCCTTCTCTTCTCCAGGCTGAAGAACCCCAACTCTCTCAGCCATGAAGGAATAGGACCTCTCTCCAACATGGCAGAATCAAGCTGCAACTAGCAAGTCTGTCTTCAGAACAGAAGGTGCCCTTTGCCTGTGCTGGGCCTGGAGGACACACAAGCATGTTGCCCCAGATCAAGGCTCACATGACACAATTTCTGCAAGCTGGTGGCATGGGGGAATGTGACAGCTGCTGTAGGAAGACAACACTGATCCCCTGCTTGGGGACACCACTTGGGATGGAGAGGGAGGACTTCTGCCCTGGAATGTCCCACAGACTTCCGACTGCTAAAGGAGAAGCTGCTGCCTGAGCATTCGCACACCATTCGTGGTGTCGCACACACACACACATTCTTGGGTGTGTTTCCTCCTTCTTCAGGCTTGACCCTAGGCTTCCTGCAGCAGAGTCTCTGGTGTTGGATTTTATAAAATAATTAATTTAGTTGAAATGTACAGCAGAAAGGACAGCCCAGGCTGGGTGCCTCCAAAGAGAGGGACCCTGAACAAAGAAATCCCTGGGCAATTATACCCTTGTGATCTATATATCCGCCCTCACGTGCTCTTCACATGCTGTCCATGCGTCTTTTAGTTCAAAGGTGATTTTTGGTCTGGGGTCTTCTAACATCTTATTGTTTTCTTTTTCTGTGCCCAAGCAGGCAGGCCCTTATCTTGTTGATTTGCAGTTTCAGCTGAGGGTTGGAGCCTCTTATGGTTTACACTCCTTGTGCACCTGCACTCGCTGGCAGAACATGGAGAACTGAAGAGTCCNCCAGCCTTGGGAAAAGGGCTCCCAAAACATCACTGTGATATCAAAACACTTTCCCATACTAAAAGACTAAACACAGCACTGTATCAGCTGCTAGGAAAAATTACTGAAAAAAAATAACTCTATCGTGGCCTGAAGTCTTCAGCAAATCTAGCTACTTATGCCAAGTAAAGCTAGGCAAGCAGCATAAATTACACCATATTATAACCCTAAGTAAATTATTCTAATTTTATTCTAATTAAAACTTATTTATGCTAAACAATTAATATACCTCAACACTTCAAGGCATTTCTGGGGGCAGTCACTCATCGGAGATACACCTTCACTACACTCTCTCTCTTTTAAATTTTTTAGTAGCTTTTTCTCTTCAGGCTGGTGTTGAGTTTAAAGGACTAAACTAAACTGAAACTCAGGAGACCTCATTTAGCGTAAGCCCAATTCTCTTCATTTTCATGCCAGCCTCTGAGGTACATTTCCATAAGTTGCTGTCACGCATCAAATCCAAGCTCCAGCAGGATGAGGGGTGAAGGATGAAGGCAGGAGAACAGCAAGCCTGTCAGACTCAACCCATGTCGCTCACCGACTAATGGAAGAGGCGCAAACACCGCACGCAGGCGCTTGGCTTGACCCTGAAATAGCAAACTGGACATGGATAGGGTACAGAGATCTGCTAACACATGAAACGCAGGGAGAAAGCAGCAAAAGAGATGGGTAGATGTCTCTTGCCGTCCAGATTTACA
The DNA here is from genome assembly GCA_013400035.1 of Rynchops niger. NCBI lineage: Eukaryota > Metazoa > Chordata > Aves > Charadriiformes > Laridae > Rynchops > Rynchops niger. The sequence continues at coordinate 98,499 of VXBH01003596.1, forward strand.
GCAGGAAACAAAGAGTTCAAGGTGGCCAAGCAATATCCCTCTCAGTTGGCAGCGGCTCTTTGAAGACAAAAGCAGCTGCAGCTCAAACAGCCAGCAACGCTGGCTTTGTGCAGACTTGCCCTTGCTGTGGCTTCTGACCAGACATTCTTGCTTTCCCCGCCTCCCTGCAGCTTTCCAGCCACCTGCTGCCACTTTCAGCTTTCTGCTGCTATATATATTCTTTTTAATCTCTCCTAAATCCTGCCTGCATTTTTTGAAGGGAAGATGAAACTGGATTTTTCAAGCCAGCTTTTCTAAAGAAGCAAGTTTTATGTGATCTGTCAGGCCAGGAACCTTTTTTACCTCCCCTTCAGCCATATTTTAGACAGGGGAAGTGATCTGAAAGACTGTAAGTTTCTACAGGCAAAAGAAGATTGATAAATAAGACACTTAATGCTCACACGGAGAAGGCAACGGAGCCATTCTTCTTTCTCTTCGCTGCTGGGATCATAAGAGACAGAAGGATATTACAACAGGATATTACATGGGGAAGCAGCTATCATAGAATTGTAGAATTGTTTTGGTTGGAAGAGACCTTTAAGATCATCAAGTCCAACTGTTAACCTTGCACTGCTGAGTTACCGCTAAACCATGTCCCTCAGCACTACATCTAAATGTCTTTTTAAATACCTCCAGGGATGGCGACTCAACCACTTCCCTGGGCAGTCTGTTGCAATGCTTGACAACCCTTTCAGTGAAGAAATTTTTCTTAATATCCAGTCTAAACCTCCCCCTGTGCAACATGAGGCCATTTCCTCTTGTCCTATCACCTGCTACTTGGGAGAAGAGTAACACTATTATGGTGGTGGTGGCGGGAATTAGAAAAATGGGGCAGCACTCCAGAGAAGAGCAGGCTGAATTAGTTCTGAATTGGATCTACAGATCATATGCCTGAAGCACATGTGCGGGGAGAACAGATCCTGCAGCAGAGACTGCCTCTGGTGCGAGGGCGTAGTGTCAGAAGGTGCCTTCTGATGTGGTCACTGAGACAGCATCCCAGCACCAGTGCAGCATCCCTCCTGTGGCACCCTGCCACAGCCTTTCTGCCTGCCCCATGGACCCACAGGCTGAGCACAGCCTCTGTGTGTGCTTAGAAAAGCTGGCTTGAAAAATCCAGTTTCGTCTTCCCTTCAAAAAATGCAGGCAGGATTTAGGAGAGATTAAAAAGAATATATATAGCAGCAGAAAGCTGAAAGCGAAGGGTGTCAGAACTGGACTTTCCCTGCAGCACTAGGAACAAAAACCTGGCCTCACTGCGGGGCGGTGAGAGCAGGGAACTCACTTAGATGAGGGCTGTGGTCAGTATCTGACCTGACAAAGCAATACTTTTATGCATACATGTATATATATATATCTATGTGTGTGTATATATATATATATATATATACAAAAATATAAAATCTGACTGCCTGAAGGAAACTGCAACTGGCTAAAGGGTGTGTGTCAGGAGGATGGGGCCAGGCTCTTTTCAGTGGTGCCCGGCAACAGGACAAGAGGTAATGGGCACAAACTTGAACACAGGAAGTTCCACCNCTGAATTGGATCTACAGATCATATGCCTGAAGCACATGTGCGGGGAGAACAGATCCTGCAGCAGAGACTGCCTCTGGTGCGAGGGCGTAGTGTCAGAAGGTGCCTTCTGATGTGGTCACTGAGACAGCATCCCAGCACCAGTGCAGCATCCCTCCTGTGGCACCCTGCCACAGCCTTTCTGCCTGCCCCATGGACCCACAGGCTGAGCACAGCCTCTGTGTGTGCTTAGAAAAGCTGGCTTGAAAAATCCAGTTTCGTCTTCCCTTCAAAAAATGCAGGCAGGATTTAGGAGAGATTAAAAAGAATATATATAGCAGCAGAAAGCTGAAAGCGAAGGGTGTCAGAACTGGACTTTCCCTGCAGCACTAGGAACAAAAACCTGGCCTCACTGCGGGGCGGTGAGAGCAGGGAACTCACTTAGATGAGGGCTGTGGTCAGTATCTGACCTGACAAAGCAATACTTTTATGCATACATGTATATATATATATCTATGTGTGTGTATATATATATATATATATATACA
>VXBH01003596.1:100651-116146 GCA_013400035.1 Rynchops niger
CTCCAGAGGTCCCTTCCAGCCTCTACCATTCTGTGATCGCCCTGCAGGAGCAGATGTCAATCTAACACGAGTCAGCATTTTGTTTCAGACAGGTACAGGCCAGCCGCAGCTGTGCATAGCAGGCCAGCAGGCATATCACATTCTTTCCCAGGCAGGAAAGCCTGAACTGGCGCACATGTATCTGCTTTCAGCATAGCTCCCCTGCTTCCTTATTTGTTTGAGTTGCCCCAGGCTCCTCTTCCCTCATTCACCTATCTCCTTTCCTCTGCCTACCAGACTGCACCCCATCCTGTTTAGTTTGTTGGCCAGAAAGCAGAACTGCATAGGGCAGGGGCAAGCCAAACTCTTTTTTTCTCACTCTGTTGCTATTGAGACCTTCTGCTGGAAAAAGAAAAAAAGAAAAAAAAAAAAGACGGAGGAAGAAAGATGAGTATTAAGGTTTTTACTCAGGTGTCCCAGCAAGAATTTCTTCTGCTTTGGATCATCTCTCTGCTCCAAGATGGCTCTTCCTAAGCACTTCACTCCCTATTCCTACCTCAGAAACTCACTGCACAAGGGATTACAGAGGAGGTACAGATGGGCACTCGCAGAGACAAGGGTATTTTGAATTTTTATTTAAGCTTCTGCGGAAACTATGCCTGGCAAGCTTGACAGGCTGAAAAGAGGCACTCACCCTTTTCCTCTTTGGTGCCGTCTCAGTTGCACCCAGAAGTTCTGGAGAAGATGGGGCTACACCAGAGATTGTGACTAATTGATCTTGATGGTGAAGTAACTGCATTCCGCAGCCTGGAGGGAGCGGAGCAAGCCCCGGCCCTGGCAGCTCTTCAGTTCAGCTCCACCCCACCCAGAGCTGGAGGTCCCCTGCTCCCCAGCAAACAGCGGCTACGGAGAGTCAGAAGCACCTTAGCTGTAATCTGGAGCCAGGCACTCGTTCGGTGCGCTGCCTTTTCCGGCCTACCCCACACCTTCTTACTCCTTGCCTGGAGGACTCAGTGGTGGGTTTGAAGTGAAGAGCAAGAATCACCTGGCTGTGCTCAGAAGAAATGCTTCTGAAGCAAGGCACTTAGATGTCTAAGAACTGAAATACGAGGAATATTAATATATATTAATACTTCTATCTGTCCATTATAAGCACAGGAAAGAGATTCATTCTCTTCAGAGATGACTGCTTTCCTCTTGTGCATTATACAAAGACACCCCCTCCCCCATTACTATCCCTGTATTCAAGGTCCACAGAACAGAAGACAAAAGAACAGGAGGCTTGTGAATCCTGATGTGGGACAGGACCATGTACAGGACAGCTGTTAGGATGGGGTGTGCTCACCTAAACAGCAGAAATGTAAATATCACGAGGATTTCCTTGACCAGAATTTGTGCTTCTAAAAAAGCAGGGGTGACCCAGGACTCCTCAGTCTTGCATTCACTCACATGCGCGTCTTTGACAGTGCTGGGGCACCGTTATCTCTGAAACCAGCCCACAAATGAGGTAGTGGTCTGTTGGGACTGGGAAACATGGAATTTTCCACATCTTGCTCTGTGCCTCAGTTTCCCCAGCTAAAAAATTAGATAAGAAAGTCTTTGTGGGTCTCTCAGGTTCTTTAGATAACAAACACTATGTAAAACACTGAACATGCATCACATAAAAGGACAACTTTAGTATGTGAAAAAATTATTCCCATGCCTCTTTCCACAGAGACTATTCTGGCACACGACTGCAATTCCAAAAGAGCAAAGCTGGGACTGCGGCAGCTGCGTGTCTCCCAGCCAACCTGCGCATCCTTGTTTTCTCTAAGGTGCTGGGATTTGTTTCCCTCCTTGTACCAAAAACACCTGTATCCAGATTTGTCCTGTTTATCTCATCCCACATTTAGGGTTTTGCAGAACGAGAAAGGACCCACAGAATGGGTAGCCACACTTGTGTCTGCACTTTCACCGTCCTCGTGTAAAGAGAGCAGGCATTCATAGAGCTGTACGTGTTGCCCCGGACAGACACCCCTTGGTCTACCATCAGAATTAGACTAGTAAAGTATCACAGCAAAACGCAGCACGTGTATTATGCAATACAGCACCTTAGGGAAGCGAGCTGGGTGACATGCACAGAACAGCAGAGATTTTCCATCTTCGAGGCGTTTCCCCGAGCGCTGCTCCGCAGAAGCAACGCTGCTGGCTGTGGTGGAAGCGGAGCACAGCCCCAGCAAATCCAAGAGGTAGGGAGTAAGCGCGTGTGGCAAGAGAGATCGTGCAGGGTTGTTTCTGGATCTCAGCAGGAAAGGGCTGACAACAAATGGCTTGATAAAATAACTGTTTTATTAAAAACAGAATAAACTTATGTCACTCCAGATGCTGGGAACCCCATATTCATGCAGCATCAGATGGAACCCTAATGGATTTCTCCCATGGCACGCTGCACAGGTCCCATCCATGGAGAGATACTCCTTTTTGGTCATTGAAGCTACTATATAGTTTTCTTTCAAGAAAACAAACAAACAAACAAAAATCTAATAATAATTTCTACAGCAGAGAAGTTTGTGTAGGAACTTCTTGCTGCACTGTTAGATAAAGGCAAGGCCACGCAGATGTTGCAATCACCGGTACTGAGTGGGAGCTGCCCGCGGGCTCCTCTGTTAGAACAAGCTGGCTGCGTTTATCCTGCAGCCGAGGGGTACGCACAGCACAACACAGCCTGAACACCACGCTGCTTGTGCAGCACAGTACAGGCTTGCCCTTACTCAGCTTAACCGTTCCATGAATATATTATGACAAATATTTTTCCATCCAGTAGATTAGTTTTTTAAACTTCACCTATCCCTGTGTCTCTGTCCCTGGAGGCATAGCTTTATCTCTGTGGCAGACCAAGAGCGCAAGCCTGAATGCTTGAACAGAAAGTCTTGTTTGTAGAACACTGGCTTCAAGAAAGGTTGTGCAGGGGCTAGGTTCAGAGAGACACAGGAGTTGTGCTGCTGCACAACAAAATGGAATTCCTCATCTAGCCTTGACAGTTTACAATATATCCATTCAAAGGCACAAAATAAGTCGTGCCTGCAGAAACGTGTGGATAAGCCTCTGAAACAGGAGCTTCTTAGTCCTCAGTATGATCACATGCAGGCATTACAATGGAATAATTGCATCTTATAGTACAGACACTGCAAAGCAACATATGTATGTCACAGCTGATCTGAACATCCAGACACTGTATTTCAGCTCTCAGGAGGCTGCATCTCTAAAACTGTGTGCCTGAAGTTTCCCTTATTACATAAAACTCCTTATGTCTTGCGTGCTTAGAGAAAGTAGTCTCAGATAAAAAAAATCCCAAACTTTAGCAAAACCAAGGCACCGATACTATGGGGTTTAGTTAGCCTCAGGCATTAAACTTATTGCACTATACAAAAATTTCAGCCTTAGAAAAAGTATTGAAAAAAGCTAACATAAATAAAGCAGCAAATTTTTATTAATGCATGAAACATCTTGCAGTAGTAAAATGTTACAATATTCTGGACCTATAGAGCTCTGCACTTTCATCTCCCTTTTGATATACGCGTGGCTCTATGAGCACCCTTAACTCAGACCTTATATTGTCATAGCAGCCTTCTCCTCTCTGTGTTGTCATCACAGAGGTTCTTCAGGCTGTAAGAGAGACATCTTTGTTTCCACAGCTAAAAAGGCCAAGGCATCTCAGCACCGGTCCCCGTCACCTCAGACCTGTAGGGCTACATCGCTGTCGTTCGGGGTGCTCATCTCAACACCCACCTAGACAACACGAAGCAACGGTGCCAGGTTGCCTTCTTAGTGGAGTTGGCAAATCTGAATAGCTAAAGGTTTCAGAGGGAAATACTCTCATTTGAGATTTTTCTGTTTAAAAAGACCTTATGAACTTCGTATGTTCTCCCAAAGCCTAATGTAAAACAAAAATTAAAGCATCAGACCTACAGAATTTTCAGTTCCGCCCTAGAAACTGGAACAAGTGGGTGTACGCTTAAAAAATATAAAGCAAGCTCTGTTTCTGGACTTCATCTCTCTGCTCCTCACCCTCAGCTATTTATCAAAACCAAAATAAAACCCAAACATGGCAACGCATTGCACAGTCTCCTCATGTAACTGCAGAAGAATTAGTGACTAAGAAAGAGGAAACAATCGCAAACCCAAGAAAAACCCTGAGTTTTCCCATTTCCAAACAGAAAAAGAAACCACTATTTGAAATGAAGTTTTTAGTTTAGAAATTTGTAATCAAAACACGTGTAGGAAACGTTTTCCAAAGGAAACATTTTCAAAGGGAAACAAATTCCTATGTAGTATATCTGATAAAAGAGGAGGACGAGAGAAAACTAAGTCTGCGGGTCTCTTCTGTACCTGCTCTTTACTACTGTGCTTACCTAAATGTCCTGCTGACATTTAGGACAAAAAGGAACACGAGAGGCCTGGAAACAAAGGAAGCAAGGCAGTACAATGTTTGTCGTGCAAAACCAGGAAGTCATTGGCAATAAAACACACTGCACTGATACAGCGCTGGGACTAGATGACACCAGCCTTTCTATGATTCACGCATATTCAATTCAACACAATTGAAAAATAAGGATCAAATTAAGCCCTAAAATTTTGTCCTTCATCTGATATGAGAAATCAGAGGCGTTACTGCTGGTGACACCTGCAGTCTCTTACTTGGTCTAGACCAAGCAAAAAAAAAAAAAAAAAACCCCAAGCAATAACAGAGTTTCTCAGTAACTGCCTTCAGCTTTATATTGTAGCCTACTGAGTTCCAGCAAACACACTTCCACCACATCCCAGCTGCAGCTTGTTTTTAGCAATGAAGCACTGTGTAACCCCAGCCTGAGCTGTAGAAGGCTGCCCACCCCCAGCCACAGGACATGGAGGAGTTGGTGGGAGAGTGACTGGAGACACCCAGTAACACATTCCCACCTTCTGAGTTGAGCACAGACCACTCAGCCCGTAGCGGTCAAAGTGAGCTCTGGCCCCAGACTAGCCCCATCAGTGCAAGGTGGCACCCGAGCTGGTTAGCTGTGCCCAGAGGGAAGTGACTAGTTTGAACACACTGCTCTGTTAATGAGGCTATGTGGCTTTTAGGAGCCAGGCTGTAGCTCTGCATGGTCCTACTGCTTCAGATGGCCACAGACTGTTTCATGGGGCAACGTGTCCCTCGCTAGTCCTGACTGCGAAGCAGGACCTGCGGTCCTCCTGAACCTGAGTTCTACTGATTGCAAGGAGACTCAGACTTCACTAACACTGTCAAGTAAAACTAGCAGTATTTCTCACCTCACTGAGTGTTTTTAGACTGGAATATAGCTAGTCAACTCAACTTACAAATAGTTATTTGATAAAGCAGGCTCCAGGTTAAAGAAACCAGATGATGACTCAAAAGATTAATTCCAATCCTGTATTCCAAAAGGAAATCTCAGGCTAAATGTTTACGGAGCATTTGTAGCAACCATTTCCTTGGAGGAAATCAGAAGCAACAGCATTAATGCATGCGGAGTATGGTTATGTAGCCCATCCTAAGCTTGGCATACCTGCCTCTGTGTGAGCTGGGGGACTTCTTCCAAGCAATTTTAACTGTTACTTCACAAAATACAGGACTATCTCACTTGCCAGAGTTAACATCAGAAAAATAAATTGCAGAAATGTCAATGAATATTTGAACAGGTCCTCTTTTGAATGCCACATTTTTTAGATTTTCTAAATCTGTTTAAAAAAAGACGCGCCCTTAAAAAAAAGAAAAAAGGAAAAAAAGAAAAAAAGAGTAGTATCTTTTCTTCATTCTAGTAGAACTGAACTGACTGAACGGATATAGGTCGGCCCCTTTTAATGCCCTTCCCCATCCGTATCTTTAGGGGCAAATTTAACAGTTAAAAAAAGAAAAAAAAAAAGAAAAAACCCAACTTCACTCGAAATCTGGTCTTGAGACTTGTACATATTTTCTTCCCCAGACTTGCAGATTGTTTTCTATTCTTTTATTTCCATTACAAAGGGTTTTGTACAAGTTTACTACAATGTAAGGAACAGATATATAAGCATTTCCTCAGAGACCTAGATTTCACTGTTAATTGTTAATAATAAAATGATGTCTACTTTAAAAAGTCAAATAAAAAGAATATAAAAACATGGTCATTAGAGTATTATATATACATATAACAAAACAGCTTAATACAGCCGTACTCATATCACAGTTTCTATTGTATCAAAGAGAGCATACTTTAGTACACAGCAAACAGATTCTGATTTCAACTTCAAATAGCCACTTTGTATTTACTATAAAAATACTAAATTAAATTTTTAAAAAGCACTCCTCAAGTCCCGATGCAATCCCCGATATGTTGACTACATGGAAAACACAACTTTTGGGAGCAACTGGAAGCCACAGAAGGAACAATTATTTCTGACACAAATTCTTATCCAGCAGGAACACACTGGCTTCCTAATCTCCCGGTAGTTTTTGAACATAGGTACGTTCCCTCTCTTAGTTTTTCTTGATTTTTTCATTCTCTTATCTTGTGCAAATACACACTCCAGAAAGTTTCACATGCATTTTCCAAAAACTCCTGTCTTCAGCATATCTAACACAGATATCAAATGTTCATTTGTATTGTATTACTATAGCAGCCTCAGTTTACAATCTTGTGAAAGATTTATTTAGTGAAACGGGGTAATGTCACAGCAGCGTGTCCGGTTGAGAAACTCATTCCGAGGACTTCCTATAGTGCCCTGGATGGCACAAAGCCTATGGACCTTTTTATACTAATGGCACTGACGTGAAAGCACTTCAGAGTTAAACTGTACATCTGGAGACGGCGACTATTGTGATTTAGTTGTGGTTCATAAAAAAAAAATGAAATAACGTACAGGATTTGAGTGCAACTTCCTTTACATAATGTGCATTGACAATGCAAACCAGCCTTCTTCTTTTTGCTTTTCCACCTGCAAAAGAAGAAACCAGTTGAAATTCATACACCATAAATTTCCCACAGACTTGCTAGTTAGGGCTGGCTTCTGTAGGATTGCTAGGTATCAGTTCAATGATATGTAGCAATTGGCTGCCACAGGCACCATGGAGGTAGTCACACCACCTACTTTAGACACCTAGTTTAGGCCACATGTACCTTAAGTATTCTGAATTTCCCCTCTGGGGGTGCATACTTCGCTGTCAGGGAGTCTTGGACCCTAACTTTGTTTCTCTTTATCATTCCTAATTTAGGTTATTTTGGACATCAGGAAAGACAGTATTAATATCTCCTCATGGTGGCTTTCAAGCATACAAACAGATCTATGACTGGTTTAGCAGGCTGTACTACTGCCTGGAGTTCCCCACGAAAGCATCTCGCTGTAGTCTATTCTCTTTGCACATTGGGAATCAGAAATCCAGGATGGTGGGTTTTCCTCACATTTGGATTTATCCTTCAGCAACTGACTTGTGCAACGGTTAGGTAAGAACTCGCTTGCCTCTTAGATGTGGCTCTACTAGCACATCACAACGGTTACTTGAAATTCTCTGAAGCCACAAGTGAAAGACTGCCAGAGGTTCCCAGCTCTAACACATGAAGATGCCACAGCTGAAAAATGTAGTTGCAGGATGATTCACTTCTAAATAACAGCTCTGTGGCAGCAAACAACTAATGTCACTAGCACTCAGGCCTCCCCTTACCAATTCTCCAGAATCCAGACTGCCATGAATTGATTACTGTTAGGCTCAGTAGATTTAAGGTACGACAGAGCTCTCTCCCCTTTCTTTATCTGCCTTGCTTTTTCCTTCTATGGCACCGCAATCAGACTTTCTGGCTGAAGATTTTTTCAGTCTTACCTTTGGTCTTTGGCTGACAGAAGTTGATTTCACACTTTCTGACGTGGTACTTAGGGGTGAACACGGTTTGCTAGAGTTGCCTACAGACCTGTAGACATTCAAAATGAGATTGAAAAAGTGAAAAGAGGAAGCGACTACTGGAATCATAGCTCACATCCTGAGTTAGGACCCCTCATCAATAGTGTGCAACAACTCATGTCATCTGTATGACACGTTGAAGGTATTTTAAATACAAACAATGGAAGATGTGAAAAAGCTGTCAGATCTTTGTCCTATTTCCACAGAGTTCAGTGGGATGAAGTCAGGGAAAGTCCATGAAGCCAAAGAAAGACATAGTGATTTTTCCACTGTGCTCAAGTTCTGCTGCATGGGTAATCAAGGTACTACAAAAATTAAATAGTTAAAGGGTTAATATTTACCTTCTTATACTGGTCATACTGGCAGGGGAAACACTGTCTTCTTTGGAGCTGTCCATAGCAACTGCCGCAGGAATAGACACTTCAATTGTCTTTCTTGCATTTTCTAGGCAATAAATAATAGCTTGATTCTGATGAGAACACAGCAACATTGCGCAACATTCATTTAACATTTTTCTGTTTTTTGAGGGGCATCATTCTTCACAATGGCACAGATTATATAGAGCAGACATAAAACATCAGGCTAAACATCAACCCCCTACCCACTCTCTGAAAATGACAGATATTGAAAGCAGATACTCGGAGCAACTATGGACAATGTGCACAGATATAGAATGATTCTTCCACAGATAAACCTTCTGGTTTTTGGCAATCAGAGACTTTGAGCCTTCTGATTTCTCTACTTTGTTCCTTTAAGATTCTATTTTTCATGCTGAATTTATGTTACAAAAGCCACAGAAGTGTTAAAAGCGTTATGATCCCCGTGCATGAGTCACTGCATATGCACCTGCATGTATATCCACACACACGTGGTCTCTCCTCCCCTCCTTCCTCTCCCCCTCACATCCTTCCCTTTATACACCCTCTGTGGTTTAGGAAGCGAGAAAGGGCAGGTGTCTTGGACAGAGCATATGTACATGGTCACAGGCAGTTCTGCCTGTAATTGCAGTAACACCATGAAAAGATAAGGCAGGCCTCACCTGCTGTAGATTATTTCTGTTTATAGTGATACATGGCAGCTAACCTATAAATCTTGTATCTGGAAGAATATTCCCTTTGCTAATTTATCTCTTTGGACGACTGGAAGCTTCAGTTACTCCCTTCTCTTAGCTCTAGCAGTAACTCAGCAAGGTAGTCTGATGGAAAGAGCATCTAAAAGACCAAAAACTAAAGTGTGGCTGAGAATTGGATAACCACTGTACCGTGATTTCTAGAAGCCTCATGTAAATACTCAGTCCTTGTATTAAAAGATTCTCCAGCACAGAGGCTAGTTCTGCCCATCAGTGACTATGTAGTAGAACTGCTTTACAGACAAGGACAAAGCAAAGAGCTTTACCGTAAAGCACGATATTTTGCAGCAGACTAATTACTAAGAAACTAACTTCAGAAGTTTAGCTGATATATTTTTAGGTCTCTGGAGTAAGGAATGTTTGTACCACAGTCATTAACAGCAACTGTACTGCTGACCACAACCGCTGATCCGATCAGATAAGGACAGAGAACTCCCAAAAGGGGAAAACCATTGTCTTACTAGTTTTTGTTTCTCCTGAAGCTGGGTACTTACCAGTATAATTTAGGGATGGGGGTAGAACAGGAGATACCATCGGAGGGACCGTATCGGCAGCAGCTAATTTCTGCTGCTCTATTAGCTGCAACAGTTTATCACGTGCTTCTGTACTCTGACGATTCAGCTCTGCTATTCTTTCCTCCAAGCTCTTTGATGCCGCGAGATGAGTCTACTTGGATAATTGGATAATTACTTCCAGTTAAAAACTTAAAATTTGCACCTTCAGGGAGAGCATGCAATATATTTCAAGTACTTCTATGCATTTAGTTTTCAAACTGAAAGTAAACGTAAGTAACACCTCCTGTGAAAAATATGATTTTGTTCCTTTCACTGTCCTGCAACTGACTAAACACAACCATGTTTTAAATGGGTCTTCCTACAAACAGGAAAAAACAGCTATTGTCTGTATCATTAAAAAAAGAAAACCCCCAACCATCCAGCGGTGAACCATAATTAGGAAAATATTTATCAGTCAGGTATTCAGGATGGTGTGGGGAAGCAAAAGCAGATTTCTAGCAGAGGTATCCTGGGATTCATCTTTAAACCAGGTTTTTATCCACTTTGACCCTGACCCCTTCCCCTCCTCCTCCAGTAACTGCTTCCACAAAAACAACATTTTAAAAAGTTTGCATCATGTTGTACAACTAAATGACTAAACATTACACAACCTAATACAACGTGGAAAGTGACAACACTTTCACCCTACATTCACATGAGGAAATTTAAAATCTTTAGGATCCTTAATTCAACAGTAATTCAGCAACTGATGGAATAAAAGTAAAGACAGTAACAAGGGCAGCGATTAGGGATTTCTGTGATGTTAACTCCACTCACTGGTGTGCCACTGAATAGCTACTTACTTGCAGATAAAAGGTTTTCTATGTGAACTAAAGCATTCAGGTTCTCTCTTTCCCAAAGACTTCGGCATTTTCACCACACAGCAGGACAGACAGGACACATCCAATTAGTACAAACACTATAATCAAGTATTTGCACGAGATGTACTTGCACCAACTTTAATCTCATGGACTTTTGGGTCACAGTAGCAGCAGAGATGTATGGCATGGATTTAAATACATATTTTATGAGAATGGCAAGAATCTGTGGGTTGGTACAGTGCTTTCACTGTTAACCTTACTCAACCTACAAGTGATATATGCGATCGTGTTGCAACCACACCTTTTTGCAGCATAGACTTATCCTAAGCTTATAAGCATGCTGCACCCATATACAATGTAGGCCCAATATAGGAAACTACTGTTGAGCTCCTTAGGGAATGATAAAAAAAAAATAAATAATCAAAGTCTCCAAGGAAACAAATTAAAAGAATATTTGGTTTTCTACTCTTTTCCTTAAAACAACAACAGGAAAGACAGTCTTAAAGCATCAGTGAGCTACGGGAAAGCAGATCAGCAGAAAGGGGAATCCAGCCGTCCTTTTCTGTTAAATTCTCACCTGTCCTTGTGAAGAGTCTGGACTAGGATTTGCATTTGGTATTGGGTCTGGCTGATGTAGGCAGTCACCTGTGTCTTCAGAGAAGCCTCTGAATTTGCTGAGTTGAGCTTTAATTAGAGAGTTCTGCCGTGTGAGCTCAGCTATCTGTCCCAGCAGATCACCATTTTGAAATAACTCTTCAGCTGTGCTGTTTTTTCTATCATCACCCAGGCAGGACAGACTGATTTTCTCATGGGAACTCTCCAAGTCTTTGCCTGCAGGAGGAATTGGTTGCCTTTGAGAGATGAGACAGTTTTCCTCAGTTGTGCTCTGTGTTCTCAGGGAGGAAGGTGAGCTCCTTTCCTGGCATGGCTCTCTTTTGGTGTTTTCAGGAGACTGAGAAAGGGCTGTAAATCCTACAAACAAGAAATAAAGGAACAGTAAGGAAAGAGACATGTAATCCTCATCAAGCAAACTAACAGTGACTTTATTGCACAAGGCTAGTAATAATCAAGCAGGAACTTGACTTGGAACATCAAGCTTGAACGGTGTTACGTTACTGATCAAAATCACTCTATGAAAAGATCCTGCTGAAAGAACTCACCGGGTTTAATATTTCCTATTGCAAATAGTCTTACATTTATGTGACTTTATAATTACAGATTGAGAGAGAAGTCAGAAAGAAGATTATAAATAGTTTTGAATTTCTTAGCCGATAGATAAGACATACTTCTTAGTTAGTCCTCCTTTTTCCAAAATCCAGTTAGCTTACCCAATAGACTGCAAGTTTGTGTTTTGGTTCTGGTATTGATACTGGGTTGGTAAAAAAACTCTTAGAATAATAAAACAAACTAATATAAGACTTTTTGGCATAATAATAAGTTAGCTATTCACTCAGCCCCTAAGAAAGGGGAAGCACTCTGGGCAACAAAAGCAGTTAGGTATTTTTTGTGGTCCTCGTGATAACATAACCTAACACATAACACTGCTACATGTTAAATCCAAGTTGGATTTTGTGATCAAACCCAGATTTTCCAGCCTTTATATAGCAAATAGCCCATTCCTTCCCAGGCTTTAAGCCTTTGCCTCGTGAGCAGAGCATGGCATTTAAATTTTACATGTACATCTGTTTTATATTTTTTCATAAAGAAACGTTCAAGAAGTTTAACATTTGTTGAACCATTTAGCATCCTTAACAGCCTTAAAAGAGTAACAATACATTTCTCACACAGATAAACTATAGTGAAGTCTAGGAATAAAGCTTTATATTCTTGTTTCAAATGACAGACCACATCTGGCCATTCTCAATGGGACTGAAGCCATATGTTCTTTGTGGAAAGCTACCTGTAGTTCAATTTCTCTGGATTTATTATGTGCCTCCTTGCAGCATAGGTGACCACCAAAAGCTTGAACTAGATATAAGCTTTCAATCGTCCTGCCAATTTCTTAAATCAAAAGGACTTTGGAGTTAATTTTCTGACTTGGAAAAGACTTAAAAACCAACACAATTCAAAGGGGGGAATAAAGGAGGAGGGAAGGCACAAAACCCCACTACTGTGCCCTACTCCCTGTCGGCAACCATCAAGCTAGCCATAGATGTAATTACCCGTCTCTCAACAGAGGGTTACAGGGACCTAGCACATTCTGGAAGATGCATGTGATTACAATGACAGTTACAGGAGGAAACAACTAATTTTGACAGTCACAAAGAGTCCTCCCTTCTGCTCACTTCATTAAGTTTAAACAAGAAATACCTTCCCTAATCACCCCTAATGAACCTTCCTCCTCTCAACAACCAGAATTGAGCTACTGACCTATAAAATTCCTGAAGCCTATGGATACTGACACAAGACTGAGTTAATCTGGTTATCCAGCACCACAGAATTTCACCCAAAACTTCTTCAGCCACTATGTATTAAATGAAACCCAATGGAAACCTGCTCCCAAAGCCTTTAGAAAATCCTCTGCTGCGAAGATTGGCTCAAAGCAAGAGTACGCAGCCTACAGACATCCTGGTTTGTCTGCAGCACGGGCTGCAGAGACATTGAATTTCCAGTCTTCAGTGGTCCCACCATTAAGGTGATAGAAGCTGCATTACACCATCAGCAGATATAAATCTGAGATGACGTGCTGTACGTCATAGACAAAGAGCTACAGCAGATCATACAGAAGTGACAATCAAAACCAGTACAAAATAAAAATGCCAGTCCGGATTGCCCACTGACAGGACCGCAGACAGTAGATGGAGAACTGCAGGGGACAGAAAGTCTAAAGGAAATCTAAAAGCAGGCATAGCAAGGAAAGAAATTTAAATCTGTATGTGGGATATTCCAGCTATAGGGTCAATGTGTCTAAGCAGAAAACACATCTCCAAAGGTAGTGCAAGACTGAAACAGTAACACACTATACAGACTCTCAAGTCTACTACAGCCAGAGAGATCTCACCGTTCTGGAGAGGAGGCAATTCCTGACTGCTCTTCTGCCGGGGGGGTGACAACAGCACAGCTGGCTGGAATACATGAGCTGGCAAGCTTCTACCAGGTCCTGCACCACCTGAAGCACACGACCTCTGGAGAAACTTCAAAGGAAGTTCTTCCTGTGGGAATTTCAGCATACTTTCCCTTCTTCCTGCATCAGCCCTAGGCTCAAAATAGCTCAAATCAGTTTTTTCTAAAGAAAGAGACAAAGCAGAGATAGAATTAAAAATAAATAAATAAATAAATTAGGTTTTGTACAATACAGAAAATTCTCAATATCAACTCTTACATTCAAGCACCTGAAAAGACAGACAAGAATACGCTCCACACACACTACTAACTTCCTTCTGATCCCCAGAACTCTTTCAGTGGAGCATAACACAAATTTTCACTGGCCTTAAGAGCAAGAGGGGCTGTTATACACTGCCTCACAATTGCAGAGTACTAGCAGGAAATCTGTTTTTAGTCCATGCACAAGACTTACAAACACATAGTTATTGAGGAATACGTATTTCAGTGAGCTGCATTTGGTAATATTCTCTTGAGAAAAGCAGACATACACATTTGTCCTAATCAACCTATATTATAAATTTGATGGCAACAACAGTGGACTGGAAAACAATTCAAACCTTTTTTGAGCTCTCTGATGATCTTTTTATGACTTAATTCAAATCAGACATCTCTTCAGTAAAAGAAAAGAAAAAAGTTATTCTTCTGTATTTAACTACAACTAGCTTGCATCTACATTGACATCTATTTTGGACTACAAAATGAATACCATGCAATCAAACTTGTAGCTAGCTGTGAGACCACAGTAATTTCAACCTGCTTACATCCACTGCTCCATCAGTGCTATCTTTGAATTCTCTCTTCACAGTTTTGTTCGGGATGTTTGTTCCCAAAAGAGAAGTTAGTGGAAAATTAAGCAGGACATACCTGATCCAAAATGCAAGAGACAAACAGCACTCTTCAAAGGCAAAGGGCCAGAAGAGGCTGCTTGCCGAAGATGCTGCTTGCAGTTCACACTGCAATCTCACTACTGAGATTCTGAGATTGAACTTAAAACCTGCCACCCACTATCCAATGACCATGGCAAGAAATGACAAACATCTTCCTGCCCTGTTTCACCATACAGAACTGTGTTTCCAAAATGTCCTCCTCACATGCTATTTGTCAAAATGATATGCCCCTCGCTCCTCTCTCAGCCATTCTTCTCTCTCCAGAGAAGTCCTATGTTCACTTACACATGGTGTCTCTGCTAAAACTAGTGATCCCAAATGTTTCACATCCAGTCAGATGCCTTAAGGGAACAAGAGATCTCCTTCAAAATGAGGAGGAAGAAGAAACACTTTTGTAATTTTAGGAAGCTTTCCTCTCAGGAAGATGCCTCTTCTTGAGAAGAGAGACCAATATGGAAAAAGGATTTGGAAATTCTAGTCTTGCAAAACTGTATAGGAAGAGTTAGGGGCGGTGGTGGTTTTTTGTTGTTTGTTTGTGGGGTTTTCTGAGGGGCGCTTTTCTGGTTTGTTGTGTTTTATATTTTCAGGTAGGATTATTTGATTTTGCTTTTACAAAGCCTGGGTAAATCACAAAAAAGGGACCTGGTATGTGGCTTCTTCATGAGAATCCCACAGAAGCAGTGAGGAAGAAAGTTTTTGACCACAAAACCAACATTTAACTAAGGAATACAAATAGCTCCAAAGAATCTTGGGATTCACAAGGAGTTACTGACCTTGAGAGCAAAAATTATGCATTTAAGCAAACAGTTGGGAAGACAGTTGGGAGAAAACTCCATAGTGAAATAATGTAAAAAGTACAAGGTGAATCACGTTTTGTTAGTTTGGCCATCAGTGCTACTGAGTTAACTTAAAATGTCACAAATATTAAGGAACAGACTTCTGCCTGGTTAGTTAACAGGCCTCAGCAGCTGCTGTTTCTGGTCAGCAGCGACCTCCAGCGTCTTATGGAAGAAGCAATCTCATACTGTCAGGCTGCCTCAGCAACAGAGATGGGGGATTCTGATTCAGTTGTTGTTTGTTTGGGTTTTGGGTTTTTTCTTCTCCGCCCCCCCCC